>LGRX02030297.1:0-26400 GCA_001247695.2 Cymbomonas tetramitiformis
GGGGGTTTTAGGGTCATTTGGGCTGAAAATCAACTCTTATAAAGGTTGGATTCTAGGTCACATACAGGCTGAAATTCAGCTCACATATAGGCTACAAATCAGGTGGTATATAGGATGAAATCCAGTTCTCATACAAGCTAACATCTAGGACATTTATAGGTTGAAAAATTCTGCTCACATATGGGCTGACATTCAGCTCACATATAGGCTGAAATCTAGGTGATATATAGGCTGAAATTCCGCTCACATATAGGCTGACATTCAGCTCACATATAGGCTACAATTCAGGTGATAAATAGGTTGAAATCTGGCTCGCGTATAGACTGAAAGCCAGGTCATATACGGGTTGAAATTCAGCTCACCTTTGGGTTGAAATTCTGCTCACATATAGGCTGAAAATCAGCTCTTATAAAGGTTGGATTCTAGGTCACATATAGACTGAAATTCAGCTCACATATAGGCTAAAATTCAGGTGATATATAGGATGAAATCCTGTTCTCATACAAGCTAACATCTAGCACATCTATAGGTTGAAATTCTGCTCACATATAGGCTGAAAATCAGCTCTTATAAAGGTTGGATTCTAGGTCACATATAGACTGAAATTCAGCTCACATATAGGCTAAAATTCAGGTGATATATAGGATGAAATCCAGTTCTCATACAAGCTAACATCTAGCACATTTATAGGTCGAAAAATTCTGCTCACATATAGGCTGACATTCAGCTCACATATAGGCTGAAATCTAGGTGATATATAGGCTGAAATTTAGGTGATATATAGGGTGAAATCTAACTCACATATAGGCTAAGGTTCACTTTGCATAACTCGGTTAAAATTCAATTCATACATAGGCATATCTTGACTAAAGCATGTTATGTTCATTATATGTGTGACATTCATGCAAGGTAATGAATATTGGTGTGCACCCCCTATTATTAAGATAGGTATTTTGTCAAATTGCATAAGACCTTTGGCACTAGCATCACTTGTGCTTGTGCTGCATGATTTGGATGAAAATTTTCAAAGTACATGTGGGATGACAATGTGGGTTCCCTTTCTTTCCCTGGTGCCTAAGCCGAGCCCCACAAGAGCACGGAATACCACGCTTAAAAGCTTCCTTGCTAGCTTGCTTGCTCGTCAAAGGAAGAGGGGGCCTCTTATACGACAACCCTGGCCGATCCCCCACCCCATCCCCATTGGTCGCCCTCAGCGCTTCCTGAACACAAGGGGAATCCAAGGTTCATGCAAGACAAAGCAATCTCTCAAATCTAGGCATAGGTAGGTGGGGAAGAAAGGGGGGGAGATGGAGGGTTAGGGAGTCACCAGAGTATGGCACCAAGGCCAAGCTGCTTGGGGGGGGCAATGCGGCGGCTGAGGGGCCTGCGCCTGTGGGGCATGTGTAGCACCTCAATCACATCAAGGCATCCTCACTCCATCCATGATTAATGTAAGGCAAAGGCTGAGTAGCTAGGCAAGGCTTAAGGGGAGGGAGGGAGAGGAAGGCCGAGGAGTTACCTGCGGATGACTCAAGGGCCATGCTGCTTGGGGGGGGCAATGCGGCGGCTGAGGGGCCTGCGCCTGTGGGGCATGCGTAGCACCTCAATCACATCAAGTCATCCTCACTCCATCCATGATTAATGTAAGGCAAAGGCTGAGTAGCTAGGCAAGGCTTAAGGGGAGGGAGGGAGAGGAAGGCCGAGGAGTTACCTGCGGATGACTCAAGGGCCATGCTGCTTGGGGGGGGCAGTGCGGCGGCTGAGGGGCCTGCGCCTGTGGGGCATGCGTAGCACCTCAATCACATCAAGTCATCCTCACTCCATCCATGATTAATGTAAGGCAAAGGCTGAGTAGCTAGGCAAGGCTTAAGGGGAGGGAGGGAGAGGAAGGCCGAGGGGTTACCTGCGGATGACTCAAGGGCCATGCTGCTTGGGGGGGGGCAGTGCGGCGGCTGAGGGGCCTGCGCCTGTGGGGCATGCGTAGCACCTCAATCACATCAGGTCATCCTCACTCCATCCATGATTAATGTAGGGCAAAGGCTGAGTACCTAGGCAAGGCTTAAGGGGAGGGAGGGAGAGGAAGGCCGAGGAGTTACCTGCGGATGACTCAAGGGCCATGCTGCTTGGGGGGGGCAGTGCGGCGGCTGAGGGGCCTGCGCCTGTGGGGCATGCGTAGCACGTCAATCACATCAAGTCATCCTCACTCCATCCATGATTAATGTAAGGCAAAGGCTGAGTAGCTAGGCAAGGCTTAAGGGGAGGGAGGGAGAGGAAGGCCGAGGAGTTACCTGCGGATGACTCAAGGGCCATGCTGCTTGGGGGGGGCAGTGCGGCAGCTGAGGGGCCTGCGCCTGTGGGGCATGCGTAGCACCTCAATCACATCAAGTCATCCTCACTCCATCCATGATTAATGTAGGGCAAAGGCTGAGTAGCTAGGCAAGGCTTAAGGGGAGGGAGGGAGAGGAAGGCCGAGGAGTTACCTGCGGATGACTCAAGGGCCATGCTGCTTGGGGGGGGCAGTGCGGCGGCTGAGGGGCCTGCGCCTGTGGGGCATGCGTAGCACGTCAATCACATCAAGTCATCCTCACTCCATCCATGATTAATGTAAGGCAAAGGCTGAGTAGCTAGGCAAGGCTTAAGGGGAGGGAGGGAGAGGAAGGCCGAGGAGTTACCTGCGGATGACTCAAGGGCCATGCTGCTTGGGGGGGGCAGTGCGGCGGCTGAGGGGCCTGCGCCTGTGGGGCATGCGTAGCACCTCAATCACATCAAGTCATCCTCACTCCATCCATGATTAATGTAAGGCAAAGGCTGAGTACCTAGGCAGGGCTTAAGGGGAGGGAGGGAGAGGAAGGCCGAGGAGTTACCTGCGGATGACTCAAGGGCCATGCTGCTTGGGGGGGGGCAGTGCGGCGGCTGAGGGGCCTGCGCCTGTGGGGCATGTAGACCTCACTCACATTCACGGTGTAGAGTGCAAAGTGCAAAGTGCTGAGTGCATGGTGTAGGGTGCAGGCTATAGGGTAGGGTGTGAATTGCAGAATATATAGTGCACGCAGGACGAATGCAAACTCCACTGGGAAAGGTGCAGGGTGTCGGGGGGAAGGGCATGATATGTGATTATAATGGATAGACCAAAGGGATCCAAGGGCGTGCCACTCACTAAGGGAAGGGTTGCAAGGCACCTTTCATCTTTTCAGCAGCTCGCACTTGGCGCATGCGCTCGGCATTCCTGCCTCGGCGCACATCATGCTTCGACTTCTTTGCTCCACTGGCGATGCATAGCAAAGCACATTTGCGCATCTTTTCCCGTGCAACTTTGACCGCCGGCCGGTCAAAGTTAGTGAGACCCTTCTTGAAGAAAGTCTCGCCATTGTCCGCAGGTGGCAAATTGAGAGTGTAGCGCGTTTCGCGTCGCAGGTCGGTTGCCATGGTGTTGTTACGCACCGCTAACCACCAGTCATACAAGCCGGGGCATCCATAGCCCAAATCCAACGTCTGACGTATGTTGGCATTATACATGCATGTGCCTTCAAGAAGTACTAAGACACCCAAGAGAAGGCCCATGTTGGCTGTCACCAAGTAACGCCATACAGCGTGCACACGTTCATTGGCCAGACTGCCACGCCCATTCACACGCCATGCATCAAGTAACCCGAAGCCGACCTTGCCTGGGATGCGGCGGTGTTGAGGGTAATCAGAAGAAGCAAGGTCCTCATACAGATTGGCCCGACCTATCGCCCGCTTCACGGCAAGCACCGCTGCAGCCGAGAACACACTACCTCCTTTCTTGGTGGGACCACGGCCTTCTGCTCCTTCCAAACGGAGGGTCTCACCCAAGAGTTCCTACAAGAACACAACATATCCTTATTTCAGCCTCTCAACCTCTCAGCCTCTCAGTCTCTTAATCTCTCCGCCTCGTAGTCTCTATGTCTCTCAAGCTCTCAGGCTCTCAGGCTCTCAAGCTCTCAGGCTCTCAGCCTCTATTTCTCTCACCCTCCCAACCTCTCATGCTCTCAGGCTCTCAAGCTCTCAGTCTCTTAGCCTCTCATGCTCTCATGCCTCAAGCTCTCATGCTCTCATGCTCTCATGCTCTCTTAGGCTCTCGCCTCTATGTCTCTCAAGCTCTCAAGCTCTCGGGCTCTCAGGCTCTCAGGCTCTCAGCCTCTATGTCTCTCACCCTCCCAGCCTCTCATGCTCTCAGGCTCTCAAGCTCTCAGTCTCTTAGCCTCTCATGCTCTCATGCCTCAAGCTCTCATGCTCTCATGCTCTCAGGCTCTCTTAGGCTCTCGGTCTCTGAGCCTCCCAGTCTCTATGTCTCTCAGGCTCTCAATGAACCACGAGAGTACGTACCCGGAAGCGCTGCTTGATCGTGGCACCACGATTTCATACCACTACATATCCTTATTTCAGGCTCTCAGGCTCTCAGCCTCTCATGCTCTCTCAGCCTCTGAGTCTCTATGTCTCTCAGCCTCTCAGTCTCTCAAGCTCTCCGTCTCTCAATGAATCACGAGAGTACGTACCCGGAGGCGCTGTTTGATCGTGGCACCACGATTCCATACCTCTCTCAAGTAGCCTTTGAATGTCTCCCAGTACAAACCAAGTTTCAGCTTGCGCCCGGAAATGGGATCCCACTGGAGCTCTTTGAAGGAGTCGATATCGGCTTGAGAGAATTGATATTTTGCAGGCCACTTTTTCTGAAAGAGCTTCCACCGACCTGCATCAAAAAATAGATTTGCATGGGACATGCTAAGCTATGCTTCCAAACGTGTAACGGAAGATGGAAAGAATCTAGGCTTGATGCAAAGTAAGGTATATTTGTATAAGTACAAGATGCTATATCAGCATGTTGTGAAAAACAAACCTGAAAGTGCCCCACTCCGTAGGTGGGCATCGATGAGCTGAATGTCGCTCTCCTCAATGTGCACAAAAGCCCATTTCACACGGGAGCTCACCCACTTGAACCTCTTATCACCGTTGTGCAACTTGCTGATGATATTTTTTTGGTCGTGAAACAAGTCAGGGGCAACCTTCTTCGCCTTGGTGTACTTCTTGACATCTTCTCCACGTGCAGGAGCGGTGTCATAAAAAACATAGGAGGCATCCCAACCAACTCTGGCTGAGGAGGATTCAAGCATATCCGCTTTGTCCTCTAGTTTCTCTCCGGACACACCTGCATATTGAGAACATGGAGTGGGCAAGGTGTGGAAAGCAGATTATTGTAACACTACCTGATGACACGCTAAATGAGGACAATTGTATTTGGGAGGAAAGTGAGTGGTGGCTCACCTCTTGCGTTTGCAAGCTCTCCGGTCTCGATTGTTTCTGTGACAATACCTTTAGTCCCGCAAACTTTGGCTGCAAAGTATGTGACATCGTGGGCACTACACAGCTTGGCAACCACACCTGTGGGGCATGTAGCACCTCACTCACATCAATTCATCCTCACTCTATCCCTTACCCTACCCCCCGAGCGTGAAATGACCCTCCCGAAGGCTCACGAAGCCCCTTGGGATCATGCTTATGTCAAAATCTTTGGCACAACCCGTGCATCAAGATGATGCTATGCATGGTTGATGAATCACAGCCAACCCATGACTATACCCTATCCTGTATGACAGCTGATGACACACTGATGACATGCGCCTACACACCGACCCTTACCCTACCCCCCTAGCCCAAATGGACCCTCCCGGGGGCTCACTAAGCCCCCTCCACCCATCCTTATACCAAAATGTTCAGTGCACACAGCCCTTTCAGGCTGTGCCATGCATCATGGGCCATTCACCCCGCTTCACTCACTATACCTATGCTGTATGACAGCTGATGACACGCTGGATGACAATGCTCCTAACCCTACCCCCCTAGCCCAAATGGACCCCCCCGGGAGCTCACTAAGCCCCCTCCACCCATCCTTATACCAAAATGTTCAGTGCACACAGCCCTTTCAGGCTGTGCCATGCATCATGGGCCATTCACCCCGCTTCACTCACTATATCCTATCCTGTATGACAGCTGATGACATGCTGGATGACAATGCTCCTTATCCTACCCCCCTAGCCCAAATGGACCCCCCCGGGAGCTCACTAAGCCCCCTCCACCCATCCTTATACCAAAATGTTCAGTGCACACAGCCCTTTCAGGCTGTGCCATGCATCATGGGTCATTCACCCTGCTTCACTCACTATACCCTATCCTGTATGACAGCTGATGACACGCTGGATGACAATGCTCCTAACCCTACCACCCTAGCCCAAATGGACCCTCCCGGGAGCTCACTAAGCCCCCTCCACCCATCCTTATACCAAAATGTTCAGTGCACACAGCCCTTTCAGGCTGTGCCATGCATCATGGGTCATTCACCCTGCTTCACTCACTATACCCTATCCTGTATGACAGCTGATGACACGCTGGATGACAATGCTCCTAACCCTACCCCCCTAGCCCAAATGGACCCTCCCGGGAGCTCACTAAGCCCCCTCCACCCATCCTTATACCAAAATGTTCAGTGCACACAGCCCTTTCAGGCTGTGCCATGCATCATGGGCATTCACCCTGCTTCACTCACTATACCCTATCCTGTATGACAGCTGATGACACGCTGGATGACAATGCTCCTAACCCTACCCCCCTAGCCCAAATGGACCCTCCCGGGGGCTCACTAAGCCCCCTCCACCCATCCTTATACCAAAATGTTCAGTGCACACAGCCCTTTCAGGCTGTGCCATGCATCATGGGCCATTCACCCTGCTTCACTCACTATACCCTATCCTGTATGACAGCTGATGACACGCTGGATGACAATGCTCCTAACCCTACCCCCCTAGCCCAAATGGACCCCCCCGGGAGCTCACTAAGCCCCCTCCACCCATCCTTATACCAAAATGTTCAGTGCACACAGCCCTTTCAGGCTGTGCCATGCATCATGGGTCATTCACCCTGCTTCACTCACTATACCCTATCCTGTATGACAGCTGATGACACGCTGGATGACAATGCTCCTAACCCTACCCCCCTAGCCCAAATGGACCCTCCCGGGGGCTCACTAAGTCCCCTCCACCCATCCTTATACCAAAATGTTCAGTGCACACAGCCCTTTCAGGCTGTGCCATGCATTATGGGTCATTCACCCTGCTTCACTCACTATACCCTATCCTGTATGACAGCTGATGACACGCTGGATGACAATGCTCCTAACCCTACCCCCCTAGCCCAAATGGACCCCCCCGGGAGCTCACTAAACCCCCTCCACCCATCCTTATACAAAAATGTTCAGTGCACACAGCCCTTTCAGGCTGTGCCATGCATCATGGGAAATTCACCCTGCTTCACTCACTATACCCTATCCTGTATGACAGCTGATGACACGCTGGATGACAATGCTCCTAATCCTACCCCCCTAGCCCAAATGGACCCTCCCGGGGGCTCACTAAGCCCCCTCCACCCATCCTTATACCAAAATGTTCACCACAGATTGTACCACATGATGGATAACTTAACCTAACTGATGTCCCAAATCTTTGGGCACAATACCCAAACCCAAAAAGAGGCCGAGTACACGCCTTATGCTTTCGTGCCAAACCCTATCCTTCTAAGGTTAACAAGTTGTTTTGTGAGCACCATAAGCCCCCCCCCCAACACACTCTCATATCGAGGCGATACTAGGGAAGTCCGCACCTTGAAGCTCTCGGCGACGGTATGTGGCGGCTGATGCCAAGGAGTCCTGTAGATGCTGTGCCAGTGCTTGTCGTGGAGGTGGCTCCTTCAGGCACAATTCCGAAGCGGTAGGGAAGGGGGCAATGACAAACGTCGAATGTTTGGATGAGAGGAGTTCAGCCCGCGCCTCTAGAAGGGTAGCTTGCTGTGAGGTCGGCATGCCCTCCCACCTGGGGTCTCCTACGATACCCTGCAAAGGATTTCCGCGCATGATAGCAAAAGACGTCACAACTCATGCGACGCTATGTGTGGGCACCTCACCATGCACAAAGTGTACAAGCCATTCGTTCACTTCTACGCATCTTTCAGAATTAGAATCTACATTTCACAGTGAATGCACAGAAGTAAACATGGGCAACTCACCTCGAGATGACGAATATACTCCAAACCTTGGGAGTAATATGCACCCTCCCTCTCCGTGTAGGCCTTGATGGCGAGGTCATTGAGGGTGGTGCTGAACGTGCCCGGGCCAACCTTGCGGGTTTGCAAGAGGCGTAAGCTGTGAGCCGCCGCGCGCGTGAGCATGATGCTAGAGAGAATCCCACCAGAGAGTTCCATATCAATCTCATGTTGTAGGACTAGAGGGAGTTGGGATAGAATAGCGGGTGCGTGGTCATAGGATGATGTGCCACAAGTCAAACAACTGCGATGGACTGACGTGATGTAGTCATAGAACCCATCAGTCCGCAGAATGCGGGTGATTCCACCAGCTCCAAGCAGTGAGACGCCAATATGTTGGGCACGCATGTCAGGCTTAGGACATTCAGGATTTGCACAAGGACAAAGTCCCCCAGGAAGAAACCCTTTCCTCATCTTCACGAGGTCTAGGATGTATAGCTTGCACCCTTGGAGGGCGCATAGGAGGGGGGTAGGCTTCACGATGTCTCCTGTAGGAGAAGTCTTGGTGGGAGGAGGAAACTCATAGTGGAGGACTTCCATGATATCATAGGGTAGGTCGAAAATTGTCCATTTTCGGAGGAGGTCGGTCATAGCACTTACTACAAGCGTAGGAATCGTTCGACTACATTGGCGGAAGGTAGAATTTGTTTTTGTAGGTGTAGGATGATTGATGCCAAAGAGCTCGTGAATTTCTTGCGCTAGGTTAGGGTCACTTTGATGGAGGAAAACCACTTCGGTCAATTCAATAGATTCAATCAGCCCAAGAGTCGTTTCCAACACTCCAATCTCGATCTCAGCGAAGGAAACATCGAACGCGGGGTGATATTTCGGAGCTGAGAGTTCTGGGTCGATCGCAAGATTTGGTGGAAGGTCAACAACGGTAGGTTGAGTGAAGCACTTAAATAAGCGACGAACATCGGCCATAGACCATGAGGTAATCTGTGCGCGAGGTTGTAGGCTAATATTGGGCAAGCCTCTATTCGCGGCGTTCGTGTATGCGGAAAAGAAAGTATCGACGTCGTTTTGTGTAGGGCGCTTCCATTTGAACTGATCAGGCACAGAAAAAACAAGAGAAGATTCTGGTTGTGAACACGAATTGTCCACAGTCAGCCAAGCTTTGGAGCCGTACATCTTGCAGTGAATCCAGTTGCGATTGTGAGCCTTGTTGCATCGCCTTCCCTCTCGGTCCGCCTTACACTTTGCGCAACGCAGCAAACCGCGAGATGCGGCTTTGATGCTATCCTTTCGCTTACTATTTTTGTACGCAGCATTTATCTTGAAACGGCGATCACGTGTAGAGGCAATGCCCATGATAAAATATATTCAACTCAGAACATCGAAACTCGCTGTGCATCAATGGGACAGAAATCTACAGTACAGAAGGTCGACGCTAAATGCCAAGCCACAGTACGAGCACAGCAGAGAGTCATATGAGATCAGCTATTTCAGATTTCAGATTTCAGAAAAATGACAGCTTATGACATCGGGGATGACATCGGGGATATCGATGTGACACCGTGGGGATTAAAAGTTAATCCCCGAAGTTGTGCACATGACGATTCAGGATCCCCATAAGCTTTAAGCTAAGCTTTAAGCTAAGCTTTATAAAGCTATGGGGATTAAGCCATAAAGCCATAATGTAGTATTACCCATCGTGAAATGAGCAGAGAGTTAAGCGCGGAGAGCTACGCGCGATGACTGTCATCATCGATAACTCTCCGCGCTTAACTCTCCACAGCCTTGGGCGTTGCGGAACCTCTCTAATCTATCACTACTGTACTGCAGGTGTCCACCGTTCGTATCCACCGCGGAGGTTCAGCGTGTGCAATATTTTGCGTCTGGCACACCCCCTTCTTGTAAACAATTTATTGCATGTAGCATGAAGCATAATTTTTTCCACCATTCGATTCTAAAGCGTTTGTATTCATTAGGTGAATACCTTTCGTTTGAGCTATCGATTGGCCCCATCCGCAACCGCATCAGCTTAGCATTCAGTCGCGACTGCAAGCTAAGTTGGTGCGGTGTGAGATGGTTTCAACCACTTGCGGCTTTGCAGAATAGGGGTTTTCGTGAGAATATTCTCACGAAACTTGGCAGTGATATTGTTCATAGCAATATCAGTGCACCCTCAAGAGCATATGGCAAGCCGTTGAGTATATTAAAGATGGCCGCGTGCTGGCATGATGCCTTTTGGGTTTGAAACCCAAACCCAAACGTGCCAAACAGCGAAGGGCTTCCCGTGAGTTCAAGCGCACGTAACTTTGAAAAATATATTGATCAGATGTATATATTTCACATTTCTGAAGTGCAAGGTTTGCGATAGCTTGTGCGCGAAGTTGGCATATTATTTCTTTGACCCAGATTTATGAGATTGAATAGCACGCTAAAATCTGTGTCAAAGAAATAGTTAAACCATTTTGCGCACAGACTTTCTTAGACCTTGTGCTTCGAATATGTCAAAGATACATATCTTGGCAATATCTCTACGCAGTTACGTGCGCTAGAACGCACGGGAAGCCGTTTGCTGTTTAGCATGTATTGGGTTTGGAAACATTCGAACCCAAGCCCAATAGATCTGCCAAAGAAATAAATTGATGGTTTTGCCAACAAGTTACCTCAGGCCTTGAGCTTCTGAGAACTGAAATATATATGTCTTGTAAATATTTGTGCATAGTTTCGCGCGCTATAACGCACGGGAATTACTTTTCAGTTTGGCATGTATTGGGTTTGGGTAAACTCGAACACCAACCCAATAAATCTGCCAAAGAAATAAATTGATGGCTTCGTGCACAAGGCTTTTGAGGCCTTGGGCCTTTGGCAACTAAAAGATATATATCTTACTAATAATTTTGCAAAGTCACGTGCGCTGGAACTCACGGGAAGCCCTTTGCTGTTTGGCATGTTTGGGTTTGGGTTTGCGGTTTACCCAAACCCATGATGTGCAGCACGCGTTTTGCGCATAGCTTACATCAGAGGTTGTGCGTTTGAGGGTGCACCAATATTGCTGTTAGCAATATTGGTGCCAAGTATCGTGCGCTAGAACGCACGAGAACCCCTCCGCTGTTTGAGTTTTTATGCGATGTGCATGAAAGTTATAAGGGCCTATCAGCTTAGCTCGCAGTCGCGACTGCAAACTGAGCTGATGCGGCCACGGATCGGCTCAATCAAGAGCTCAAAAACTTCCTAGGAGTCTAAATGATATATCTATGTGCGTTGCGAACGTTGGAAAAATGTTTTCCTAATCTAATTTACTCGCAAACAGTGTGGGGTAGACGTGCAGTGAAGCCTTAATTTAATATTCACGGCCGTGAATTCCAGAGACCAAAGTGACCAAAAACCGTTCGATTGCCAATCGAACGGTTTTTGGTCACTTTGGGAACACGTCTGAAAATACTTAGTGTTGTCTCGCGTGTTGTCACCAAGCCTAAACTCACGATCTCACTCCCAATGGTGATATGATAGTGACACGGGTGCTCCACTGAATATAAGAATCACCGAAAATAAGAATTTTATAGGACGGACGGTGTTTCGGGGGGCTGCGGACCCCCCTCAAACTTGATAATAAGAAATTCGGATTTTTAAAATAAGAATCCGGATGGACGGTATTATTGAACTAATTAGCATGTGATCACAACAGTAATTACACCCAAAATTCTCTAAAATAAGAAGATCCAAGGATGGACGGTATTTTCTATCTAACTAGCACGCGTGATCGCCGCGGTAATTACACCCGACAACCTCTAAAATAGGAAGATCCACAACGATTCAATTGGATATCGGCTCCAACTCGTGATAATCACGGGCTCTTTATATATAGCTAATGAGTTCGTTGGGGACTTGCATGAGCTTAAGAGTCAACATAATACGACACAACTTAGATGTCCCAGCTAGCGCACCGATGATACATGCTACCTCAAGAACCGAGCTAAGAGCATATACTTAGGGTAACTATGATCCTTTATTTCGGGTCTGCTTCTTCATCTTCGCACGTTGATTATTAAACCAATTGGTGCATTGTTTCTCTGTCACATCAAGGGTGGCTGCTAAATTAGCCCGCCGCTCCGCATCTAGTGATGGACTCGTTTTAAAAGCTTCCTCCAACTTCTTCATTTGTTCTTCTGAAAACTTTGCCCGAATGCACTTTGCTCCCTCTGTGCACCACCACCATGCATCACAATATCAAACCCAATAATAGCACAAACAATATCACACCCAACAATATCAACATGTTCCATTCTTCAAAATGTATAACTCAAAACACAGGAAGGGATAAGAAAATATGCTGGACTTTAGGTTCAGGGTTATTATTATGGGCTCTGATAGCCCCTAGCCTGACCCGTCTCTGATCGGAACCGTGACTCCGCTAGTAGCTAGGATGACAGTACAGTAGTACTGTACTGTCAGTCATCACTTCGTATTATCCGGGTTTCCGAGATGCATGATAAAAGCACTCGGCCGGACTGATTATGGGAGCTTAGCCAATTTGTTTTACCCGAGCGGAACACCTGTTCTCGCAGGTTATGCGCGTCACCACTTCCCTAGTAATTATGATGGCACAGCGCCGAGCTGTTGCCATGATTGGCTAAGTTTTGACACAGAGATGGGGTGGGCGCCCCCTTAGGCAGTGGTCTTCTCTCCGCAGTATGGCCTACTTTTGAAGTGGAGATCAGTTTTTTCGGCATTTATTCGGCAGAGTATCGTCGCTGAGTATGGTTATACTTTACGTTCCGTTTGATCAGCGGGCAGGACACTCCGCGTTTTGTGGGTCGCTCCCACGATTAGCCACTCGGCTCATGACCTGCTTGATTATGTTGTTGCTTGCTGAGGCTCCTGCAGGAAATGGCCGCTGCGAGATTGTCCATTACTGTCGCACCGCTAGCCCGCAATCCCATCTCACCGTCATTTTAGAAATGGACACAACGCCTAGACCACGTACACGCGCTAGAGCGCGCAAGTTAGCGACTATTTTCGATGATGTTGGGGCACTGAATTCGGCTACCCCTACAACGCCGCATTTGGCTTCGGCTGACGAATCGGCTGCGGCTGCAACGCTCGTTCAGCGATTACGGAAGGATTCTTTCGATGTTCAATGTGCGAAGACAGCAGCCACTAAAGTTCTGGGGGACAAAACAGCGAAATTTCATGGCAATGAATCGTCGGCTTCGGACATTTTTTCGCAGCTGGTTTCCGAGATTCAGCAGCTTTTCGCGCTGCAGTCGCAGGCACTTGCACACCTGTTTGAGCTGTCTGCTGCCAATGTCCCTGTCATGACTGCTGCAAATGAGCTGTTGTATTCTGTGTTGTTGCTGCTGACTGCGCCAGGGTCTCCTGCCCGTAATTGGGTGGAGGCTTCTGGGGCCGATGTTCCTGCTGACGGCAAGCGTGCCACCCTCGAGGTGGTGCGTATGCTCGCTGATGATTCGACTCCGTTCGAGTCTCTGACTGAGCTGCTTGACGTGAGAATTTCAGATGAAAGTGACCCTGACTCCGGCATTCGTCTTTTTAACGGTTGTCTTCGGGATGCGCAGCGTCTGCAGACGCTGCCCAAAGACGCTGTTAAAAGGCAATTCCTCTCTGCCCTGTCTGGACCGGCTTACGCCACGTTGGTTGACTCGTTTGCTCGAGCTGACCAGCGTGCGGCTGTGAGTCTGCTCACCCTGCAGGCGCGCGTGCGCGAGCAGTACCGCTGCGGGCGGCTCTCGGGCAAGCGCACTGCGGGGCGCCCCATGTCCGTAGCATCTTGCACCACTGACACTGGCCTGGCTTCGGCCATCGAGCGGCTCAGTTCTCAGTTGGTCAAGTTGCAGCGGGATGTGGATTCCCTTAAGAAGGGTGGCTCCAAGCCACCTCGTGGGAAACACGCTCCGCGCGGCTTCCACCGACCTGGAGTGCAACCGCTTGCTCATTCCGCCTCTTCGGAGGTGGCTTTTGACAAGCGGTCTGGCACCTTTGTCCCAACGTGCAGGCACGAGAAGTGCCGCGCCGTTGGGTCGAAGCATTGGCTGAGTGAGTGTCCTCACAAGGACACTCACCCGATGTCCATTTCGGCGTCCTACTGCCAAGCCGTCGAGTCTTATGACTCCGACGTGCTTGCCCTTCGTTTTCAGCGGTACTATGACGCTGGGGATGAGGGGTCCATGGAGCACTTGTGTGCTCTTGTGGGGCAACCTGAGATCTGTGAGCTGTCTGCGCATTCCTTTGCTCCAGAGCCTACGGCTCTGCAGCAGTTCAAGGATGCTGCTGCCTCTGCTGGGACTGCACCTGCTGAGCATCTTTCCATTGGCCGTGTTGCATTTGCTGAGGTCAGCGGTCCGCTTGCTGGTGGTGTCGCTGAGCCGACTGCCAGCAAGCAGCTGCTGCCGAAGGCCTCTGCGCCCGTGCATGGTAGGACGATTGGCTTGCATGAGGTCAGCAGTGCCGCCTTCGTGCCGCCGTCTGCCTCTCTGGCTCTCGGCCCGATGGCTTCTGCTGACAATTCATTCAAAACATTCAACACTGTCCACCCTGACTGGCTTGACATTGACCCTGAGCCTGTTGAAGTGTGTGACTCCGATGACGATGGAGAGGGCTCCAACTACCCTCCTGATGTCTGCCTGACTGAAGTTGTAGGGGGTGCACCGCCGGCGGCTGCAGCGTTTCGGCGGTTCGGAGTCCCCAGGGGCTCCAGGCCATTTGGCTTCGGTGAATTTGCTCTCACTCTCTTCATGGTGGCTACGTTTCTGTTCAGTGCTACGGCGATGCCGACGCTCGTGGTCGGCGGTGGTGTCAGGGGCCTGGTTGAGCCCGGAGCCACCTACGGCTACGGTGCGGTTCATCCCGGTGGTGCATTGCTGGATTCCTTTTGCCCGTCCGTGATTACTACTGGTTCGTCAATGCCGCCGCGGGATGTGGAACCGTTCTTTTCTCAATCGACCTCGGCGGCTCTGCAATTTGAGAGTCTTGCCACTCCACTTTGGGATCCGCCTGACCCACTTGGGTCTGGTGGTGTCAATGCTTATAAGTTCTCTTCTCAATTGACTTCGGATGCTTTTCTTGAATGGGATCCGTATGCTGAACTCGGCTCTGCCGACCAGCTTTACAGTGGCTAGAGTCTGCTTATTTCAATCCCTGGAGGTGTGATTAGCCTTAGCCGCAGTGGTGGGTTGTGCCGGGACAAGTCCCCGGGCACCCAGCTAGAAGTATATCTGTTTCCAGTCAAGTGCTGTTTGTTGTCTGTTTAGTTAGCTCCGCTTGCCTAGCCCTATTGGCTACAGTCACAGCTCCGGGTGGTGTGCTGGACTTTAGGTTCAGGGCTATTATTATGGGCTCTGATAGCCCCTAGCCTGACCCGTCTCTGATCGGAACTGTGACTCCGCTAGTAGCTAGGATGACAGTACAGTAGTACTGTACTGTCAATCATTACTTCGTATTATCCGGGTTTCCGAGATGCATGATAAAAGCACTCGGCCGGACTGATTATGGGAGCTTAGCCAGTTTGTTTTACCCGAGCGGAACACCTGTTCTCGCAGGGGTTGAGCGCCCACTTGGGCGGTGGTGTATCATTCTCGCGGTATGGCCTTTTGACATGGCAGTGATGGCGGCACGCGTTGTGCTCGCCTTCGCTGCGCAGGAGATCAGTTTGTGACGGATTGGTTTTTATTTTACAGCAGTATCGTCGCAGCGAGAGTTGATCTGCATCGTGCGCCACTGGCCCTGGCGAGGACGCTCCACACGTTGTGTATTTTGGCCGCTCTTAGTCTTCCGCTTACGACCTGTAATTTTCAATCTGTTTTGCTGAGACTTCTACAGAGTATCTGACCGCTGTGACGATTCTTACACCACCACCCTGCTTAGCTCGACCTTTCCCCTGTCTCTCTATCATGGTTACCACAGCAAATAGAATGACGCGGTCACGCGTCCGTAGATTAGAGACGATTTTTGATGATGTGGGTGCGCAACACACTGCGACACCACACACCCCGCAGCTGCCAGTTCCGACCACCGCAGCTGCGAGGGAGACTCTCGACAAATGTCAACAGCTTGCTCGCGACAATTTTGACAGAAAGGTTGCGAAAATCGTTGCCACGAAAATTCTCGGAGACAAGTCAGACCGCTTCGCTGGTACAGAGTCCGACGCAGTCGACATTTTTTCACAGATCATGCATGAGCTTCGAGCACACTTTCTTCTCCAGTCGCAGGCACTTGCTCCCCTCTTTGACCTGACTGACATGACTGTTGCGGCTAGGCATCTCAACGAGCTCCTCTTCAACATCCTCAAGGGCGTCCTCCAGCCAGGGTACGGCACTGGCCCTCTTCCAGGAGTCCGCCCGTGTCCACCCGCGTGATGGACGCTGCGCTCTGCAGCGCCTTCGGTTTCATGTCGAGGCCACCACTGACCCCGACACCTTCCGCTTCTGGACGAAGCTGCGGTCTACCACCATCGACGAGACCGCTGACCCTGCCCCCCAGCTCACGGTGTTTCGGGTGCTGGGGGACAAGCACCAGCGCCTGCACGCTGCACCCCACCTACGACGATGCCGGCAGGGTGCAGGACCTGCATCACGTTCTTGGCCGGTCGGCAGCCGGCTCCCCTCATGTGTCACCACTGTATCTGGTGGTGCTACGTGAGCTGGCTGCCGGCCACGCATTCACGTTCTCGGCTCTGCTCCTTCGCCTCAGCACAGTCTGGCAGAGCGAGGGCCATCTCGCACGGCTCCGTTCCCCGTCCACGGGGTCCGGTGGTGGCAAGCACGCCCCCACCTCTGCCTCATTCAACTCCGTGCAGCGCAGCAACATCGTCAAGCCCGTCGGCGACTGGAAGCCGTCGCCCCGCCGCGGCCTCTATCTCGTGTGGGAAGGTGTCGGCTACCCCTGCGTCACATGCTTTCGCCTCTGGGGGCTCACTGACGCTCACCTCCCCACCCGTGGCGTGTGCCCTTACTCGTGCGCGGCATCATTTGCCCCCGGGCAGGCACCATCGGGCAGGCACCATCGGGCGCGCCGGCGGCGGCACCGCCTCGCCCCGCGATTGACGCATGGTTACTACAACCGCCCGCGCCTCCTGCTCCCGCTGCAACGGCCGCCGTGCATTTTGCCGAGGGGTCTCCCTCGCCACAGTTTGCTGCGGCTGACAGCTCTGACCCGGCGGTTTTCACTCTCCGCCTGCCTCTCGATCACGATCCTCCTGGACCAGAGCCCGACGACTCTGCGGGCTACGATGACGACGATTGGCCGGCACTGCGTACCGTGCCGTGGATCCCGCCCATTCAGGGCGCCACTTCCAGCAAGCAAGATTGACAAGATTACCACTTTAGACAATTAGCCGTGACGTGCACCTGCGGGTTGGCACTGCCTTGTAGATTGGGCTTGGGATTAGCCATGCTAGCCGAGCCGGTGCGGCTCCTTGTCTCTGCATGCTACCTTGCCTGGTGACACCTCATCCCCACGGGGTGAGGTGGTGTCACGGGGAGCCCAATCTTTCCCCCCCACTGTAAGGGGGGGCACGATGGGTCACCCGTCATTCACCCCTCGACCTGTGTTGTCACCAGTCACCGTGTCACGGCTCCTTGTCTCATAAAACACTCTGCTCAGTATTTAATATCATCTTAGCACACAGTGAACCTCTGCCCCCTGCCATTCTGTTTCACTGCTTATCTCGAGACATATATATATACCCTATTATATATATATCCTCTGCAATGAATCTCACAAGACAGCCTATGAGTCCCCCAGTGGAGGGTGGGAGAATAGTGGGATGAATGACCCGTGGGCGCTTTTCAGCGAAGAAGGTCTACGCGACTGAGTAAAAAATGGTATCGATTTTCTGAAAAAAACTGGACCGTCATAGGGATATCGACCCAACTTCAGAATCGGCATCCCCGCTGGGAAATCGTCATAAGTTATCTACTTGACCCTAGGGAAGTCCAATCGACCCCCCTTGGGTCCTGGAGTGGCCGTAACCCCCCTGAAATCGAAGGTGGCAGGGGCCCCGATATCTCTATGACGGTTTGCCCTCCAATTCTGGAGGGAACCCCAGAACTGGGGCATTGATTCAGCTGCATTGTGCGAGCTGTAGCGTAGGGCCCATAGCCACATTTCGGTGCACAGGGGTCGAGTAGGTCCCTTGGGATAATTTGTACGCCGTGGGGCTAAGGGGGGCGAGAAAAACCTGCAAAAAGTTTGCAGAATTTCTGGGGTCAAGTCATAGAAGTCCGGAGGGGGTAATCAGTGTGGTGGGTGGGTGAACTGAAGGTGGGCTGTCGAGTGATTCCCTTGATGGCTAAGGGCGTGCGAGCTACTCGGATACTCCACAAGACATGCCTATAAGTCCCCTGAGGGGTGGGGGGTGGAGGGGTGGGAGAATAGTGGGATGACAGCCCGTGGCTGGCACTCGCGAGAGGTCTACGCGACTGACCAAAATGCGATGAGTAAAAAATGGTATCGATTTTCTGAAAAAAACTGGACCGGCATACGATAGAGATAACGAGAGATAAAAGGCCAAACAAAGATATCCATCAGCTGATCTCTTACGAATACACACAAAGCTCATTGTAGGACGAAATCTAAGGATGCACGATCAGGTTACCGAGGACGAAGACGTTTGTAGGTTTTGTTTCGAAGGGCGTGATGAGGGCGACTTGGTATCTCCGTGCGACTGCGCAGGAGGAAATAAGTATGTGCACTTGAGCTGTCTCAGGCGGTGGCAGCGGATGGTCTTAGTGAACCAGCCCACCCATCCCGCTTTTTATGAGGACGACGTGCGCCACCACAAGTGCAACGTCTGTTTAGCTGCCTTTACGTGCCCCCCGCCGACGCGACACGAGCTCATGGAGTCATTTACTGGGCCTGAAATAGGGAGCTTGATAGATGAGGGTTGCATTATTGGTCCGTCCCGCGTGCCCAAGTGCTGGCTCCAGGCTATCAAAGGGGTCTTCGGAAGTGTCAAGCTCGCAAAATTTCGTCGACTGATATCCGACTGTACTCGGCACTTGATCAAGACTCAACAGATATTATTTCCCTGTTCCAGTGAATATAGGCGTACTGTAAGCGGTGATGAGCCGAATCTTGTGCGTAACACCGCAGGTTCGCACGACGTTTTCTCTGAGGAGCTGACGCGTCAGCTGGAGGAGATGCCAGTAATGATGCGCGGAATGTCGAGCTACGAGCACTGGATCGATGGCGCCTACCTCATCACCGGAGTAACAGAGGACACCCTTGACGATGATAAGCCGTTCTCACTCCCTCTCACAGATCAGAATGCGCTCGATGCCTTGCGGGAGAGACTTCAAGGCTCTGGCGAAGATTTGGGTATCACCGTGAATGGTAAAGTTTCAGACTCTTCTCTTGCGGTTCTAGTTGTTTGCCATCATAAACGCGCCCGCGCCCTCAGAAGAGTGTAAGTCTTATATCACAGCAACGGGAGGCTCGAACCCGTTCCTGGATCAGACGACTT
Source organism: Cymbomonas tetramitiformis (assembly GCA_001247695.2). Taxonomy (NCBI): domain Eukaryota; kingdom Viridiplantae; phylum Chlorophyta; class Pyramimonadophyceae; order Pyramimonadales; family Pyramimonadaceae; genus Cymbomonas; species Cymbomonas tetramitiformis. The sequence continues at coordinate 19,541 of LGRX02030297.1, forward strand.
AGCGTTGTACCTTGGAGCAGGCGTTGTACCTTGTACTTAGCGTCTTGTTCGCCCTTCGCAGGACGGAGGCTGCGAATAGTTCCTGGCGGTTCGCTCGCAGGCGTCAACCCGAGAGAAGTCGCGAGCGCTCTGCGGGATCTGAAGGCGCCAGCTACACTGTGCATGGCCGAGCCGGAGAAAAACAGCGGGGACGACCACGTCACTGCTGTCAATCTCTCGCGAGTCGTTTCGCTGGACAGCGTGCCGAAACCTCTCCTGGTGACGTCCGCCGTTGAGGCCGTCAGACGCAAGTGCGCTCGTGGCACATCGACTTGACTTGCTGCTTCTAGAGCCACACTCGCAGTGCGGGCGCCACACTTAACTCCCGTCAAGCGGCCTCCTTGCGCTCACAGTTCGATTAAACTCAGGCTGTCAAAACGGATCAGGGGCTCTCGGACACCTTGTGAAGTGGTGGCCCGTGCTAGCGTGGAATAGACGTCTGCGCGCGGTGCGACGGAGATGCTGACTTCCTCTGGGTATCGCAGGTACCCCGGCGCTGACCAGGTCGAGATCTCGCACTTCAAGGGCGGGCCCTGTGATGAGCGCAATATCGTGTCGTGCCTTGTGCCGGGAGGCGCACGTGCCGGCTGGACGGTGGTCCCGGTGAGGCAAATTCCTTTCTCCTTCGTATCCCCGCCCCACCGCACCCCGTACCACTTGTATGTCAGCTATTACCGCCCACCGCACCCAGTACCACTTATACGCACGCGTCCCTCTCGGCCCGCCCACCGCACCCCATACCACTTGTTGGCGTCCTCTGGCCCGCCACACGCACCCGTACCACTTGGTGGCGTCCCTCTCAGCCAGCCCCACCGCACCCCGTACCACGCGTTTGTTGGCGTCCCTCTCGGCCAGCCACCACCCATGCAACAGTGGCGTCCCTCTGGCCACTTCCCACACTTGCCCGTACCACTTGTTGGCGTCCCTCTGTTGCCCACCGCACCCGATACCACTTTGTTGGCGTCCCTCTCGGCCCGCCCACCGCTTCCCGTACCACTTGTTGGCGTCTCGGCCCCGCCCCACCGCACCCGGTACCACTTGTTGAGCGTCCCTCTCATGCCCACACTTTGTACCGCGTTTCGCGTCTCTAAACTGCCCACGCACCCAATGCCACTTGTTGAGCGTCCCTCTCAGCCGCCACCCCGCACCCCGTACCACTTGTTGAGCGTCCCTCTCGGCCCGCTCCAACGCCCCCCTACACTTAACAAGCCTCCCTCTCAGCCTCCCCTGCTGCGCTCCACTACTTGTCGAGTGTCCCTCTGAATCCGTCCCCTCTTTCGCAGCGACAGCGGAGCGTCCCTTGCTGCCTGCATAGCTGCCCTGGGCGCCTCGTACCCCCCTGCTGCCCCCCTGCTGCCCCCCTGCTGCGCACGTTATTCTGCTCTGCGGAGCTGACAGCTGCCGCCGGCCGCGCAGGACATCCAAGAAGCGGTGCAGCTGGCGCACAGCCGCGCAGTACGGCGCTGCGAGGCTCAGGGCAACTTTGGCGGAGGGCAGACGGTGCGCCTTACGGGCTTGCAGGTGAGGGGGGCTGCCACAGCCACACTGCCCTCGCACCCTTCTGCCGGACGCATCTTGCTGCACCCCTGGGCCGTGCTGTGTTGCCGGAAAAAATGGAGGCTGTCAACGAGGTGGGCACTCGTGCGGCTGAGGCTTCTCGAGGCCGCTCTGGCCAGCTGTCTGACCCCCTCACAAGCTCAGCCAGAAGGGGGTCCCTTGAGAAGGCCACGACCCCTCCGCTGTCGACGTCAGGAAGACGAAAGGGCTAAGGTTTCTTTGAGATGTCTTACTCGGGGAGGTTGACTTGTCCTGCGGGCTATGAAACCTAAGATGTTTACAAAGGCTAAGGGTGAAACTTTGCTCGGGCGGTAAACCTTCGGATATCGATCTGGACAAGGTGACGCCTTACCGATAGGTATCGAGTGAGGGCGGAAAGGGTTGCAGGCAAGTGTAGCAATCTTGAATGTCATGACGCATCAATTGAGGGGGTGGAAGGGGTCACAGGCGAATGCTGCACCCCTCTTAGCAACGAAGCAACGCATGAGGGGGTGGAAGGGGTCGCAGGCGAAAGCTGCACCCCTCTTAGCAAAGACGCAACGCATGAGGGGGTGGAAGGGGTCGCAGGCGAAAGCTGCACCCCTCTTAGCAAAGACGCAACGCATGAGGGGGTGGAAGGGGTGGCAGGCGCGCAAGGACCTGAACGGGCAAGTCGGCTTAGCGGTGAAGTTTGCAGAGGCCTCTGGCCGCTGGACGGTGAGGATGCAAGATGGCGAAGGCAAGCAGGTGACCTGAAGCGACAAGAGACCAACCGTGCACTACCAAGTAGCTTTGGAGCCCTCAATATGCGGTGGCTTACATACAATGACTGAGTCGCCACGGCATGGAAAGGATTAATGGCTTTTTTGATATCTCAACTTATAGCAGTTTCGCCAAGGCAAGAAGCCGCCGGCTCACTTTCCTGACACCTCAACTTGCACAGGGGCGAAATGGAAGGTATCTAGGGCACCTCACTGAGACATGTTTCGCACGTTGTGAAGGTGCTCCCAGCAACCTTGCTTTTGTGTGACGAGGCCTTGATATGCAGGTGACGTTGGGCGCGGCGTGTGCGGAATCTGGACAGGTTCGCCCGGTAAACTTAGAGGCGGCGGAGAATGGTGGACCAAACGGGCGCGTGATGGTCTTCTGGGGGGACGCCCGCTGGTCACGAACGCAATTGCTTGGGGAGATTGCCAGGGGGCACTGGGGCCTATGCAGAGCGAGTGTTGGGGATATTGCAGCGGATTCCAAGAAGAGGCATGCCAACCTTGCGGGGCGACTTGCGTTTGCGCCTGTGACGGAGATGACAGAGAGCTTTATGAAGGAGGCACAACGACAGATGACCGTGTTCCGTTCAACTGGGCTAGTTGCCAGCACTGGTGCTGGTGCTGACGAGGGAGACGATGACTAGGTCAAGCTGAGCTATATTTCCCAACTCGTGTCCAGAAGTTCGGCCTCACGGGAGTGAAGGATATGTCAAAGAAAGCAGCGATTGTGGATGGCCATTGCTTGTGGAAAGTGGCGATGGATGCTATTGATGGTTCAATCCTGCAAAGGTCTTCGCGAGAAGTTTCTTCCTTCTTCGTATGTGCTATAGAAGATGGATGGGCAACCTGCATCTGTTTTGTACCAAAAACAAACTCGGATGTGCCCCTACATTCGCAGCGCGCATAGAGGGACACTGCACACACAATCACACACAGACAACAGGATATCTTCTTCGAGCAATAAGGAATTTGATGTCCTTGAATTTATGTACAAACTCGGAGTGCATACCCAGCATGTACACTTCAGAGTAAAGCGTCGGTGGATGTTGGGTTGTACAGAATGATAGATAAGTACAGACGACTGTACCCCCGTATTCTATTTGTATTTCTAAATGTGGCGGATGCCCTAGGCTCCCCAGAAACATTGCTTGTAGTCAGAGAGAGCCTTATAATCCTCCGCCCTGACCAGTCCTCTATAGTCGTACTTCTTCAGTGTAGGATACAGCCCGGAGCGAGTATGCAGTCGCCGCTGTCAGTATTTCCTGGCCCCTCGTACATAGTAAATCCTTGAGTTTAGGACTGCCGAAGATTTCATTGTACTTGTATATATGCATCCTCTTTGTTGCCCGATTCAGTCCATGTACCTTGCTGGCACTCATATTTAGAAATGCAACGTCGTTACACTCGGGGGCTCTGGGGAACGTTGTAAGGGGCTAGATAATGATGCGACATTTTCATCGATTATTATCTGGAATAGGAAGTGATTAAGTTTGGTGGCACGATGAAACCGTGGATAATTAAGTGACCCTATTGCAATCATACGTGGCTACGGTCGATCCGCGAAAGAGGTTGTTCAACCTTCACATGACAATGTTTTTACACCTCGCCTTTTCCGACTTTATCGATATACTGTAATATGGGTCGCTTTAATTTTGACGACAAACGTTGTCGTCTGGGACATCGATTGTATAATCGGATTGTTGTTACATAAAACGACCGCATTTCGAACAAAATCAAGGGCCCGCAAACGTCTCGACCATCAGCAGGTAGCGAAGCATTTCCAGGGTGTCCTCCGTGTGGGCGAAGCCTTGCTCACGCGGTTCCAAACTCTTGTTTTTATCGACAGTTACAACAAGCCTGCGGCATCAACGAGAAATTCGTCTTGCGGACCGAAAGTTAAGGGCAGCAGATGGGTACTTAACACCTAAATGGCGAATTCGTTTTCAGCAGTATACGATCAGTATGAGCGCAGAAAATGCCATAACCTCTACGCTAGTAAATTATATCGGATGATGTGTATGAAGTATTGGTGTTCATCTCGGAGACTTGGGCGAGGTCCCTCAACCCATCAATGCCCATCAAACTGACTATATATCCAGCGGTGAACTTGCTGGAAAGGGTAGGGTTGCTGGCCTGTGCTGATAGGTAACAAGCGTATGTTATAGGTAGCGATGCTCTATACTTCTTGTACTTTTTTTAGTATTTCTGTCCACAGTCGTAGAAACAACGAAATTAAAACGTTTCTTCCGCAGATATTTTGACAAGGCGTCCCAGTTTAAAAGTGTCACCACGCCCCAGCGTTTAAGCATTTTCTGCCGTACAACTTTCAAACCTGCCCCTAGCAAATAAGCATGTTGACCTGAAGAGCACAAAGAATCCTGCGTGAACGACGCAGCTTACCAAAAAGCAGATATCGAAACAACTTAATTTGCGTACCGGACTCGCACGTCACGGCAGCGCATCTTTCAGCGTGGAACGGGGTATACGATCCTATGAAAAAAACCGGAGATCAGATCAAACTCCCTTGACAAGGGTTGTGGAAACCGGGGCATGATTTTAACGACTGGGGATGGCTCGCCGGGGGAAATTCCCCAGACGCTCTGCCGCCTTTACATGCGGCATGCGCATAACGATAAAAGTGTAAGTAAAAACGGTTCAGACCAACACAGAATCTTCACCATCGCAAAGAAGAAAGAAGAGAATTGCTTTTAAAGTCCAGAGATCACTCACAAAAAGAGAAACGCGCTGACGTCTTTCAACACGAAAAGGGTGAAACGGGGAGAGACTATTCAACCCCCGCTCGGTACATGTCAGACTGCCAGCGTTATGGTCATGTCGCCTCGCGTTTCGTTTCGTTTCTGTACAGAACGAACATGGCACTCCTCCTCGAGGAGGAGGAATGCGAATGCAGCGTCTCGCCCGCCCGCTCGAGTTGCTGTCGCTCGGCTGTCGCGATCTCATCTGACGCTGACTCGCTGTCGCTCGGTCAGATCGGCCAGATCGGCCAGATCCCGAAAAATGGCAGCGAACGCTCGGTCATTAGTCAGGCAAGGGAAAAAACAAGGGAAATACAAGGGGAAAGCACTACGGCAAAGGGCTTAGGATATCGCCAGTCGCATATTGTTTAGGAGCATATGAAAAATATCTGCGTTCGGAAATATGTTTCATATGCGTCGAAACTCATATCCATACTTATCGCGCTGACGGAGAGGGCGAATCGCAAGCATCTTTGGAACTTCCGTGTTTGAAAGAAGCGTTTTGTATTTTGGGTGCGCGCACCCAAATTACAAATGAACCGAGCGCTTCTTTCTTCGTTCGCGCGGGGTATCCGACATCGATTAACTATACATAATATTCATCCATTATAGTATTCACTCTGGCTTACATTTGTACCAAGCAACCGAGGCATCCGATAGTTAAATCAGACCGTGATAATCACGACGCGTGACCCGGCGCGACGGGGCATACAACACCACGCACGAAGCGATTCAAAGCGTGAAACGCACATACCGTAGGTATGAGCGAAGCCGGTCGCTGCATACTCAGATTATGTTAGCATGCACCGTGGTTATTCGTACGCGTAATGCATGCTGCGTTATAATAATATTTGTAAGGTGAAAAGTTAGCATGCAAGCGCACAAAGGCGTCGGGTAAGCATCTTTGAGACTGTCGAGTCTCGAAGATGATTTTTTGGGTTAGGGTTTCGCCCTATATTATGTATATGTGAAAAAATATAAATGAAGGGGCGCTAGGCGACTGTCACTACGAAGAATCGAACCCTTACTTCCGGTTACTTTCGCTTACTTTTGGTTATAGATGGTTATCGTTTGGTTACTTTTCGCTTATAAATGCCCACAGTGAATATATAAAAGATGGTAGTTGATTATTGGCCCTTAGAGTTATACGCCAAATATAAATAAGGAAAAGTAACCAAACGGAGGTAGGAGGAAGCTTCCTACATGTTACGTGGGTCATATATTCCAGGGATGCGAACCTATAGAAACTAAGTAAAAGCAAGGATTCTATATGAACGGAGGCTTGTGATTGGCTCTAAAAGTAAGGATACGCACACGTGTAAGCAAGGAGCACCAGGGGGCATTTATAATTAATACATGTGCTAGCGCGCAATTGGCTTGAAATTTGAGCAAATGGGAGGCAATAGGTGGCTACTATCCGGGCCACTAGTCCTTCCCCAAGGACTAGGCGGAAATGCACATTACGGCCGGATTAATGGTCCTTAGACCCAACACCATGCTTCAAAAAATCCTTTGGGACACAACCTAAGTGCCTATCTTTGTGGGAAGTTGAATTTCAAAGTTTGGGTACCCGTAATCTAGCCGCGGTTTAGGGCTATGGCATGCTCTAAATTTAATTCATTTGGCTAGTCCTTGGGGAAGGACTAGTGGCGGCATGGCCCCTAATGGCCCCTTAGATGGATAGGGGGTGATGTACCACCACCCACACGTCAAATTTATGACCCGATGTAAAGGTGCATAACCGTAAATGGCGTATAATGAC
>LGRX02030298.1:0-19755 GCA_001247695.2 Cymbomonas tetramitiformis
AAACGTGGCATTGAGCTCAATGTCGAGCCAGGCAGCCTCGTCCTTGGTCACAGTCGTCTTACCCAAAGGCTGGAGCTCATCCAACACGGTGTAGGGCAAGACCTCATCCTGCTCTGCGACGTTGGCTTCCCAGCCCGACTCCCACTGCCGCGACGACTGCTGGGACTCCCAGGGAGTGCAAGGCGCTGCACCCCAAGTGACCCGTGTGGATGGCAAGGCACCATGCACTGGCATGCTCATCGTCAGCTCGCTGGCAGCCCACAAGATACCGCACAAAAGCAGAAAAAATCGCAAAATTCTGTTGAACCGCACTGCGGCCACCGGCGAGTTCGAAGCGAACAAGCACGCCATCATTCTCCACCCCCCGTGCGTTAAGCGAGAACCTCCGCCAGCGGCAGCGAAGACCACGAGCGCAAAGACAAGAGCCAAATAAGCTGTATGTGCGACGCGATGCAGCACAAGGTTGCGTCGAAGCTGCGTCCAGCGCGCAGCGAAGCGAGGCGTGTTAAGCCTGACGGGTAACGCGGGTAGGGATACGCGCCCCAGCAAGAGCACCTGTGAACAACGCAAGGACGGGACAGTCCATCCCTGCGAAGGTTGGCTGACATGTGCGTCCACGGCGAGGTCAGCTGCGCGAGGAACTCGACGCGCGACGTTGTCACAATGCAGACAAGCGCAGGTCCAAAGCCAGGCGAGGACCACGAGGAACATGGCTTCAGCACTGCGCGACCACCACGCCAAGGAAATAATCAACCCTCTAAGGGGAACCACCATCCAATCATTCGCACCAATGTGGCGCAAGCCAGCGTAAACACCAGTGGCGTGCACGAAGAGGACACCAGCGTACCATCGCCATGGCCATACGAAGGCACGATCGCGATATCGAAGGCCGCGATCGCCATACGAAGGCACGCCATCAGTCAGCAGCAGCTATTATATCAGTTCTGGTATGGACTGCGACTGAAGCAAGCTGTGATGGATCGCCTTATTGAGGATCGGTTGGATCTGCAAAGTCCAGCGGGATGGGAGAGCAATCATCCAGGATCCACCGCGCTGCAGCATATCATCACAGTGGCCACCAAACTGGAGCGCAGTGAAGCTCTGACTGCAGCGCGAACCTCTCCCGCCTCTGCACCTGCGAACCGAAGTCCTGCCTGGTAAGGTGGCCGGGTAATTTTTTTGGTAAATTACCGGCTCGGTAATTACCGGTAATTTACCCGGTAATACCTGCCCCAAAATTGTCTTACCCCCCCATACTTAAGAAATTCCCGGTAATTTACCACGGTAAGATGGTATTACCATGGTGAATTACCGGGATTTCGTCAAATTACCATCGATTTTACCAAAAAACTCCAGATCAGCGGCTGGGAGTGACACGACTCGACCTCCAACACAAAAAGCCATTTTTGGCCAGGTCTTGGTCTAATCAATAACACGGCGACGGGAGAGGCAAACGAAGTGGCGATAATGGCCTCAGGTGACACCATATATCCCTGACTGGGGATGATACATTACATGACTGGAAGGATTCCCACGGCACTACTCATAAAGTTCTTCAGGATATCTTGGACGCCTTGAAGACCCCTTTACGTGGGCAGTGCTTCGGACCACAGCACGCATTCCTCTTGTCTCTGTTTTGCGACGTCCCACAATACCACGTGACTCTGAACCCGAAGAAGTCCTGTGCCCTGAACGTTCGGACCACGCTCATCTGCAAGTATGACGAGTCCCTCAAGACCAATACGGCCTATCATAGGATCAACTCGGGCAAGCTCCTCAATAAGATCTTGGACTGCGACAACGTACCCGACTATACCGTTGGGTATACTTGTGCCTCAGGACTTTCTGTCCGCACTTCTCTGTAAAATATTCTGCTATTGTGTGACCGCGCATGGCCAAGCATGTGGGAGATTGTGCACTCAACTAACTCCAATGATCGTCGTGTACCCATAGGAACCGAAAAAATCGAATTCGGAATTCGTATGCAATAGTTGGGTATACTTGTGCCTCGGGACTTTCTGTCTGCACTTCTCTGTAAAATATTCTGCTATTTTGTAACCGCGCATGGTCGAGCATGTGGGAGATTGTGCACTCAACTATCTCCAATGATCGTCGTGTACCCATAGGAGCCGGAAAAATCGAATTCGAAATTCGTATGCAATAGTTGGGTATACTTGTGCCTCGGGGCTTTCTGTCTGCACTTCGCTGTAAAATATTCTGCTATTTTGTGACCGCGCAAGGTCGAGCATGGGGGACATTATGCACTCAACTATCTCCTATGATCATTGTGTATCCATAGGAACCGAAAAAATCGAATTCGGAATTCGTATGCAATAGTTGGGTCAACTGGTGCAGGCGGTAATTACCTGGTATTACCACGTATGGTAATTACCGGTAAATTACCCGGTATTACCACCCCCCACTTTCAAATTACCGGTAATGCGGCCACCTTAGTACTGTACTACTGTACAGTACAGTGCTAGGATGTCACGGACACGAGACGGAAGCAGGGTCAGGCTAGGGGCTAGTCAGAGCCCATAATAACTAAGCCTAAACCCGAAGTCCAGCACACCACCCGTGGGTGTGACTACCTAGCAAGGCAGGCACAGGATATACAGCCACGAGATAATAAACAAACACCTACGTGCAACTCGGTGGAAACCGATCACTTCTAGCTGGGTGCCGGGGTCTTGACCCGGTCATCCCACTACTGGGCTAAAGCTAATCAAGCTGCCAGAATAACTGAATTAAACTCAGTCACTTTGAGGCTGGTCAGCAGGGCTGAGTTCAGCGATCGGATGCAAAGTAAATAAGAACCCTGAAGTGAATTGCAAGCTGTCTGTCTTAAATTGAGCACCACCAGACCCAAGCGGGCAAGGTGGATCCACAGCAAAATGTAAAGCAATTGAAGAACCGAGGTAAGTAGAATCCCACGGCGGTCCGAGCATTGGAGAAAGAGACACTGAAACCCCATCATCTGGTGGCCAATCACGGATGTCCAGAGAGCCAAGCTGCGGACCCGAAGTAAAGTGATCCCCAGTAGACCGACGGACGGTGGCTCCGGGCTCAACCAGGCCCCTGTCACCACCGCCCACAGCAACCGGAGACGCCGTAGCACTGGCCAGTAGAGAGCAACAAAACACCGATGCCATCAACGCACATCGGAGAAAGCTGGGCGGAGCCCGCGGGCGGTACACCGGTGCTGCTAGTGGCGATGCTCCCCCGTCAGAGTCATGTTCAAGAGTGCCGAAGGAGCCGAAAGTCACTTGCTGCCGCCGTCAGAGTCATTGTCAGAGCCTTGGCCATTGTCAGAGCCTTCAGAGCCAACGTCAGAAGCCGCAATCATCATGCCAGCAAATAGCGGAGCCGGTGCAGAGTCGCCAAGCTGAAGTGATGGGACAGAGCCAGGCAAGCCGAGAGAGCCAGGGACAGCCACTGGTGGGTCATGAGCCGTAGGCACACCACCAGCCACGAGTGCAGAGGGATCCCGAACCGCAGGCGGTGGCGGAATCGAGCCCCGTGCACCCGAGTGGAATGTGGCCAGACCAAACTGAGCCATGCCGCCATCGTCAGCTGCCGCATCCTGAGCGGAAGCCGCCGCATCCTGAAAGTGCCTCAGAGATGTGGGCTCAGTCGGCACAAAGGAATGCGCCGACAGCTCGACCACCTCCGGGCGACCCTCCATCGTGCAGAGTGACTCGAAGGTGTGCTCATCCCCCGCGTCATAGAAACGCTGGAAACGAACAGCCAGGCAGTCAGTCTCGTAGTCCTCAACTGCGCCACAATACAGTAGTGGGCAGAGTGAAGACCGCCGTTGGGGCACTCAGCATGCCAGTGCTTCAAACCACTCTGTGCACACACCGCATTCTTGCAGTGGGACACGAAGGCACCACTCTTCTTGTCAAACGAGACAGGAGGAGCGGTGCCAAGTGGCCGAACACCAGGACGATGAAGCTTTGCAGCAGAGCGGGGAAGGTGCTTGCCCGCAGGCGGTGACCCTTCCCGCTTCTGCCGCATCAGGTCACGAATGTCCTGCTGCATGCGCTCCAGCTGCTTCTGCAGACTGGACAACGCCGCAGCCAGGTCAGACGCGCCATCGCCGAACGATAGAGCAGAGACAGGGGCGTCAGAGACTTTCAGGCCGTGGCGGAACTGCTCCCGCACACGTGCTTGAATAGTCAGAAGAGACACGCCCTGCCGCTGGTCAGCCCGAGCCAGGGAATTAGCCAAATCACGGTACAGCCACGAATCGCCGAGAGCCTTTAGAAACTGCCGCTTCACCGCGTCCTCTGGCAAGTTGTGGGAACGCTGAACGTCCCTCAACAGGCCATTGAACTCGCGGATGCCACGGTCAGGATCTTTGCTGCTGGGGATGCGGACCGCCAGTAGCAACTCAAAAGAGTCAAAGGGCTCTGAGCGCTCCTGGAGCATGCGCACCACCTCAAGGGCAGCGCGCTTGCCATCTCCAGGAACGTCGGACCCAGAGGCCTCAAGCCAGTCACGGGCAGGCGAGCCAGGGCGAGCCAGAAATGTCAGAGCCGAAAGCAGCAATTCATTGGCCTCATGCCTAGCCTCAACAGCCATGTCGGTCAAGTCAAAAAGGGGAGCAAACGCCGATGACTGAAGCACGAACTGCGTGCGCAACTCATGCATTAATTGTGAAAAAATGTCGACTGCGTTTGTCTCTGTCCCTGCAAAGCGCTCAGACTTGTCTCCAAGAATCTTAGTGGCAACGGTCTTCGCAACCTTTCTGTCGAAAATTTCCCGAGCAAGCCGCTGACATTTCTCAAAAACCTCTTTCGCGGCTGCGGTGGTCGGAGCTGGCAGCTGCGGCGTGTGCGGTGTCGCAGCGTGCTGCGCACCAACGTCATAAAAAATCGTCTCTAATCTACGGACGCGAGACCGCGTCACTCTATTTGCTGTGGTAACCATGATGGAGAGACAGGGGAGAAGGTCGAGCTAAACAGGGAGATGGTGTAAGAACGCTTACAGCGGCCAGATAGTCTGTAGAAGTCTCAGCCGCGCAGATCGAAATTTACAGGTCGTGAGCGGAACAATGAGAGCGGCCAAAATCAGTTACGTGTGGAACGACCTCGCCGGAGCCAGCGGCGCACGAAACAGATCAACCCTCGCTGCGACGATGCTGCCCTAAAATAAAAATAATCCGTCACTAACTGATCTCCTTCGCAGCGAAGGCGAGCACAATGCGTGCCGCCATCACTGCCAATTTAAAAGGCCATACCGTAAGAGTAATTCACCACCGCCCAAGTGGGCGCTCAACCCCTCCTACGTCCTACTTAGCCGAACATGGCAACAGCAAGGCGCTGTGCCATCATCAGAACCACCGGAAAGCCGGTGCGGGCCATAACCTGCGAGGAAGACAGATACGCTGTCCGGCTAAGCTCGCTGGGAATCAAACTGATAATCATATAACTTGTGTCTGGCCGAAGCTTTATGCTCTCGGAAACCCAGACAGTGAAACGATGACTGTACTCCTGTACTGTACTACTGTACAGTACAGTGCTAGGATGTCACGGACACGAGACGGAAGCAGGGTCAGGCTAGGGGCTAGTCAGAGCCCATAATAACTAAGCCTAAACCCGAAGTCCAGCAATATCTATCACTTGACAGTAAATAATTACCGACGCGGTAATCACAGTGTTGAGGATATCATTACCGCACCAGCATTAAATATGTATAATAAATATTCGCTCACACGGTAATGACAATCCATGATATGATGATATGATGATATGATGATATGATGATGTGATTACCGCACGAGCATTAAAAAATATATAAAACATATTGGACAACACGGTAATTTCAGTGTTAATTCATGGATTGCCGTATATTCGATGACACGGTAATCGAAATTTAAGTTAACCAATTGATATCTCTTGGTAAATTACATTTGTAACAATAGTAAAAACATTCAAAGTTTGATTCAGGTCGATTCGAAATGAATTCAATTTCGATCATTTGGATTTCTTGGTTTTGGTCTTATTGGTGGTTTCGCGATAAGCTTTTTATATTTCGTTGTATCATACACTTCTTTGAAAGCATTATATATTTGTTTGGCGGTTGTCAAATACCATTCTCCTTTGTTCAATTTACGTGTAGGACTTTGATAAAAAAAGTTCGTGTTCTTCAACATTATCATGAATAGCTTTTTCGACAATCGACAAATCTTCACGTTTCTTTACTTCCATCAAACATAAAATCCAAACACCATCAGGATGTGCTGTATGATAATCATATAAACGTCGACATATATCACTGCCCAATCCAATTTTCACCTTATATCTTTTGTTATGGCCTGTATTTGAATAATCATCAAAAGTCCATGCATAAATACCAGGCGTCTTTTCATTTACGATGTCATCAATATTTACTTTATCGCAATATTTCATTATTATAACAATTATATAATTTTATTCATATTAGAATGCACGTATGTATGCGTTTAGTTACATATATATTATTATTACGGAGTATTATATTATGAATATATATCATTGTTCAAAAATATATAAGATTACAAACAATATCAATGATTCTATATATATATTGGAGCAACGACACAATCATTAAAACGTAGATTCAGTAATCATATTAGCGAATGTAGAAATCCTATAATGAAAACATTGATAAAAGATTATGGAAAAGATTGTTTGAAAATAGAATTGATTAAAGAAGTATCGTGTGATAATAAAAAACAATTAGATGTTTTAGAAAAGAGTTTTATAAAAGAGTTAGGAAGTATGAATCGATCCATACCATCGAGAACAAGCAGTGAACATTATGAGGATAATCGTTCTTACATATTAGAACGTCAGCATAAGTATTATATCAATAATAAAGAAACTCTTTGTGAAAAAGCGAAAGAGTATCGATTGAAGAATGATGAATCTATCAAACGTTATAAGAATGAATGTATCGTTTGCGATATATGTGAATGCAATAGTAGTCGTAACCATATAAGGCGTCATCAATCGACTAAGAGGTGTAAATCATTTATCGTTAATGGGAATATTGTCTAACATGACATATTGATTAAAATTCTTACGATACTTTTTATTGTCTGATTTTGGAAAAAGGTCGATTAACATAAATGAATACTTTTCATCGGTACAATGATTATATATTTTATAGAAAGAATCTTCATCTATTTCTCCAGCCACACTTCTGTATATATTATCGAGTTCTTTACTGTCACGGCATTTAAACAGTACTAAGCTTGTTCCATTGTTCCTGACCGCCTTCGGGATTGGATTACCATTCGAAGACCAATTTTGAACTAATAGATACATTGAACATCCAAGTGCACCGCCACGAACGCCATTGATATTGACAAAGTCTTTTGAATACATTCCAAGGTGACGATTTCGGCAGCACATATTATTAAAAAGTCGTTGTCCAAATAATCGAGTGCTCGGACAATCATCACAAATCATATGAATCCTGGGTTCTTGTTTATATTTATATGTAGGTTTTTCGAAGTTATTCAAATCCAGTTTTAATAATAATTCAGGATCTAATTGTGATATATCTTTATTCGATCTTATCAATCTCATCACTTTTTCGTATTCTCTTAAGTCCTCAATATATTTCTCATATTCATCGGCTTCCCCTTGAATGATATTATAAACATTATATATTGATTGTTTATCATCTGGACAGAACACATCATTATCATCGATACCTAAATCCATGAGCATCTCTCTATTACTCGTAAATGTAGGACTGATGACCAGGATACGGTCACAATTGTTATCTTGTTTCAGCATTCGTAAGTAGTTAACTAAACTTAAAGTCTTACCAGATCCTCGACACCCACATAAAATCATTAATTGGTGGCACTTCAACATATCAGGTCCAGTCTCGTATTTGAATGCCGATCCTTTCGATACTTGTATTTTAAATTTTTTATCATTAACTGATTGAGTTTTAATCATTCTAATTAACATATACGTATATATTATTAAATGACTCTTATACACCAAGAAGATACATTTACAAAAGAACAACATGACACCATAGATAAGATGTTAACTTTAGCCAAATTAGAATTTCTTGATATCGACGATGCATTACTATTATATCAAATTAAAGGTTATATATTGAATCCACAGATGTATAAAGATCATTATGAAAATAAAACTACCATTCTACCTCAAAAGAGAGATACACAGGAAGAATATAATGAATATTGTAAATACGATGATGAGACTTTAAAAGAACATATTAAAAGAACGGATGCTGAAATTCACGGAAATTAAATATACATATATTATATATATATAAAGTAATGGGAAGTGTTAATAAATATACTAAAACCCTCTTCTTCAATACAGAAACGAGCGCCTTATTCGATAGCCGTAGTCTTGGACAATGTGTAATTCCGTCTCAATTATTGTCATACAATCCTGAAGATAATATTAGATTAACATTGAATCAGTTGATTGTTCACAAGCAATTTTATACGGTAAATCCAACTAATTCAATATTCTTTTTTGTTGATAAAAATGATATATTTTTTAAAGCTGAAATCGCACCCGGTAACTATCCCGACATCCTTGGTACTGATTTTATTGCCGCTTTTAAGAAGGCTATTGATGACGTTTTAATAGCAGCAGGAATTCCCGGTCCACCGACGGTAACGATCACAACAAATAATATATGCGAGGAAGACAGATACGCTGTCCGGCTAAGCTCGCGGGGAAACAAACTGATAATCACATAAACAGTGTCTGGCCGAGGCTTTATGCTCTCGGAAACCCAGACAGTGAAACACGACTGTACTACTGTATTGCCACTCTTTGTACAATGCGGTGCTAGAAATGTCACGGACACGATACAGACGGGGGTCAGGCTAGGGGCTGGTCGGAGCCCATGTGTGAAAGCCTAAACCCGAAGTCCAGCACACCACCCGTGGGTGTGACTACCTAGCAAAGCAGGTACAGCATAATACAGCCACGAGATAATAAACAAACACCTACGTGCAACTCGGTGGAAACCGATCACTTCTAGCTGGGTGCCGGGGTCTTGACCCGGTCATCCCACTACTGGGCTAAAGCTAATCAAGCTGCCAGGACAATTGAAGCAAACTCAGCCACTTCGAGGCTGGTCAGCAGGGCTGAGTTCAGCGGCTGGGATGTAAGCACGGAATAATCCCGAAGTGAATTGTAGGTTGCCTGTTCCAAATTGAGCACCACCAGGCCCAAGTGGGCAAGGTGGTTCCACAGCAGAGAGTAAAGCAGCTGAAGAAGGCAGAGATTTCGAAACAACCGAAGGACTGAAACAAGCAGGATCCCACGGCGGTTTGAGCATTGAAGAAGAAGACGCCGTAACTCCATCATCTGGTGGCCAATCACGGATGTCCAGAGGGCCAAGCTGCGGATCCGAAGTAAAGAAATCTCCAGCAGACCGACGGACGGTGGCTCCGGGCTCAACCAGGCCCCTGTCACCACCGCCCACCGACGGCAACCGGAGACGCCGTAGCACTGGCCAGCAAGGAGCAACAAAGCACAGAAGTCATGAATGCACATCGGAGAAAACTCGGCGGAGCCCGCGGGCGGTACACCGGAGCTGCTAGTGGCGATGCTCCCCCGTCAGATTCATGCTCAAGAGTGCCGAAGGAGCCAAAAGCCACTTGCTGCCCGCCGTCAGAGTCATTGTCAGAGTCTTGGTCATTGTCAGAGACCTCAGAGCCAACGTCAGAAGCCTCAATCCTCATGCCAGCAAACAGCGGAGCCGGTGCAGAGTCGCCAAGCTGGAGCGATGGGACAGAGCCAGGCAAGCCGAGAGAGCCAGGGATAGCCACGGGCGGGTCATGAGCCGCAGGCACACCACCAACCACGAGTGCAGAGGGATGCTGAACCGCTGGCGGTGGCGGAATCGAGCCCTGTGCGAGTGAAACGTGGCCAGGCCAAACTGAGCCATGCCGTCATCGTCAGCTGCCGCATCCTGAGCCGAAGCCGCCGCATCCCGAAAGTGCCGTAGAGATGTGGGCTCAGCCGTCACAAAAGAATGCGCCGACAGCTCGCACACCTCTGGGCGACCCTGTATAGTGCAGAGCGACTCGAAGGCATGCTCATCCCCAGCGTCATAGAACCGCTGGAAACGAACAGCCAGGCAGTCAGTCTCATAGTCCTCAACTGCACCACAATAGTGGGCAGAGTGAGGACCGCCGTTGGGGCACTCAGCATGCCAGTGCTTCAAACCACTTTGTGCACACTCCGCATTTCTGCAGTGGGGCACGAAGGCACCGCTCTTCTTGTCAAATGAGACAGGAGGAGCGGTGCCAAGTGGCTTAACACCAGCACGATGATGCTTAGCAGTAGGGCGGGTAAGGTGCTTGCCCGCAGGCGGTGCCCCTTCCCGCTTCTGCCGCTTTAGGTCACGAATGTCCTGCTGCATGCGCTCCAGCTGCTTCTGCAGACTGGACAACGCCGCAGCTAGGTCAGACGCGCCATCGCCGAATGACATAGCAGAAATAGGGGTGCCAGAGACCTTCAGGCCGTGGCGGAACTGCTCCCGCACACGAGCCTGAATAGTCAAAAGAGACACGCCCTGCCGCTGGTCAGCTCGAGCCAAGGAATTAGCCAAATCACGGTATAAAGCCGAATTGCCGAGAGCCTTGAGAAACTGCCGCTTCACCGCGTCCTCTGGCAAGTTGTGGGAACGCTGAACGTCCCGCGACAGGCCATTGAACTCACGGATGCCACGGTCAGGATCTCCGCTGCTGGGGATGCGAACCGCCAGCAGCGACTCAAAAGAGTCAAAGGGCTCTGAGCGTTCCTGGAGCATGCGTACCACCTCTAGGGCAGCACGCTTGCCATCTCCAGGAACGTTAGACCCAGAGGCCTCAAGCCAGTCACGAGCAGGCGAGCCAGGGCGAGCCAGAAACGTCAGAGCCGAAAGCAGCAATTCATTGGCCTCATGCCTAGCCTCAACAGCCATGTCGGTCAAGTCAAAAAGGGGAGCAAACGCCGATGACTGAAGCACGAACTGTGCGCGTAACTCATGCATAAATTGTGAAAAATGTCGACTGCGTTTGTCTCTGTCCCTGCAAAGCGCTCCGATTTGTCTCCTAGAACTTTAGTGGCAACGGTCTTAGCAACTTTCCTGTCGAAATTTTCCCGAGCCAACTGCTTACATTTGTCGAGAACCTCCCTCGCAGCTGCGGTGGTCGGAGCTGGCAGCTGCGGGGTGTGTGGTGTCGCAGCGTGCTGCGCACCCACATCATCAAAAATCGTCTCTAATCTACGGACGCGAGACCGCGTCATATTATTTGCTGTGGTAACCATGATAGAGAGACAGCGGAAAGGCTGAGCTAGGCAGGGTGATGGTGTTAGAACGCTTACATCGGCCAGGTACTCTGTAGAAGTCTGAGCAGATGGGATTGAAAATTACAGGTCGTAAGCGGAATGTAAGAGCGGCCAAAACGCACAACGTGTGGAGCGTCCTTGCCAGGGCCAGTGGCGCACGATGCGGATCAACTCTCGCTGCGACGATACTGCTGTAAAATAAAAACAATCCGTCACAAACTGATCTCCTGCGCAGCGAAGGCGAGCACGACGCGTGCCGCCATCACTGCCACGTTAAAAGGCCATACCGTAAGAGTAATACACCACCGCCCAAGTGGGCGCTCAACCCTTCCTACGTCCTACTTAGCCGAACATGGCAACAGCGAGGCGCTGTGCCATCATCAGAATCACCGGAAAGCCGGTGCGGGCCATAACCTGCGAGGAAGACAGATACGCTGTCCGGCTAAGCTCGCGGGGAAACAAACTGATAATCACATAAACAGTGTCTGGCCGAGGCTTTATGCTCTCGGAAACCCAGACAGTGAAACAAGACCGTACTACTGTACTGTACAGTACAGTGCTAGGATGTCACGGACACGATATGGAAGCAGGGTCAGGCTAGGGGCTAGTCAGAGCCCATAATAACTAAGCCTAAACCCGAAGTCCAGCAATATATTAGCAACATTTCAATTGACTTTCAGTGGATCATTGGATGATGGTAATTTTTATTCTTTTTCGACTAAAAGTATAAATGAAACGACTGGTGTATTGAATCAACAATTAGGTAGATTTGCCGAAGTCGATCTTTATAATGATTCGAGTGAATTGTTAGGTGCTTTAGTTAATAGAGAACGTGATATTGCCGGAAGGAATGATGATTCCACGTTATTTCCAATGTTTAAATTACTCGACGCTGTTACATTTGAATATGAATCCTATTTCCCAGCTAAATTGAATACAGTTCAACAACTATTTTTGAGAACTGCATCATTATCATATTTGAATTTAGAAACAACAACATTATCGCAAGCCAGTGATAATAGTATAGGTTCATTGATAACAAGTGACATATTAGGATCGGTGATAATCGATGATCCTAATAGTAAGTTATATTCATTTCAAGATAGCGAGAACAATTTTAGTGTGATTATTCAACCCAGTCAATTACAACAGCTTCAATTTGCATTGTGTGATTCAAAAGGTAGATTAATTCCAACTATAGTAAGTGATACCGGATATGCGAAACTGCCACAAGTATCTCAAAGTAAACAAGGCAATATATATTTTGAATTTAGTGTAAAATTAGATATTGTTTAATTCATGCATTACCGCACCGTGATTAAAGATATAATAATAATATTTGCCAACACGATAACGGGGAAAAAAAAGAAAATAAAAATGTTATATGTTTTGAATAAAAATATTATATCTGTATAATATATAAATAACAATATGGCTACATCATTGCCGATGGAATTGTCTTACGCCTTAGGCGGAATGAGTGATTTTTCAAAAAATATGTTCCAGCTTCAAACTGCGAACGCAACCACTCAACGACCCAACAGTGTTGTTGAAATTCTTCTACCAATCAATTCTTTTATTGATTTACGATCATTCGCATTGTCTTTCAAAGCCAGTGTCAATGCTCAATTTACCTATCCAAACCCTGCAGGAGGGGCTGCAAAGGTATGCCACTCTTTTCTACCCCCTATTTGGCATCTAATCGATCGAATGGAGCTCAGTGCAGGCGGCGTAATTCGTAATCAATCTGCACCAGAATATTCGACGATCCAACAAATCAAAAACGCCGTAGCAGATTCTATCTCTAACGAAATGTCTTATAAATCTGTTTGGATGAACGAAGGACTTGCAGGAATTCAATTGGGTGGTGGATTGATTACGGGATCGGCTGACGAAACTCCTCAAGAATTCATAATCAACGAATGGCTTGGCGTTTTGGGGTCACTGGAACCTTCTATAGTTGATACTTCAACAATGAGCAGCATAAAACTACGTCTGTTTTTGAAATCCGCTGTGTCCGCCCTCAGTTTTGGGGAGGCTGGCCAAGCCCCAGGAATTTTCACCGATGCGTCTGCTGCTGCCACGGCGTTCGCCACTAATGCCAATTACACTATTGAATCAATCTTCGGGGTTATTACAACGATGTCTTTCTCATCTGGTATGGTCGAACAAGCTATTGAACAACAATTGATGAGTGGTTCTCTTCAACTTCCTTTCTTGAATTATGCGACCTATTTCCAAAGTGATTCTACACAAAACAAAAACGTTCGTTTTCAATTGTCCGTATCATGTCTTAATAATCTTTATGCGGTCGCTCGTAAACCGGATTTCCGTACCAATAACACAGAGGGCGTTGGAGTTTATCTTGATCGATTCGGTAAACAAATTTTCCCACCTCAATTGAAATTCTCTGCTAATAAAAACTTAAACTACAGATGGTCAATTAATAATGTATTTATCCCGTCATATGAAGCCAGTTCATTGATGGCGTATAAATATCTCGTAGATGGCAGCAAGTACTGCGCTGGAATTGAACACGATCAATACAGTCCGCTTGGATGTAACTCAATTCATTCTAAAGAAGACTTTTGATGGAGAACCTGAAATATACGTATATTCAGGTTGTACTCCAAGAACTGTCGGGCACTCGCAGAGACATACGGAGACTAAGATGAGATAATAAAATAACTTAGGTGTTTTATTATCGGTCGGAACTGACGGCAGGCAAGATGCAAGTGCCACTACACGGCGAGGGGTGACACAGGAAGAGACAGTCACCCCCATTTTATGGGGGGGCGAAAGTCTGTCTCCCCATGACACCACCTCACCCTGAAGGCGTGAGGTGCCACGATGCCAACTTGCCAGGCCAGGCCTAAGATCCTACGGCAAGCACAAAGGCGAAACCCTAAGGAAACATACATCTTGTGAGACCCAAAGGGATCTTTCTCAACCCAACTAGTGTGGCTCAGCCTGCGTTGGTCTCGAGATGCGTGCTCTAGGGGCTTACGCCCATGCATGTGCTTTGTGGGGATGACTACTCCCACAGGCCAGCCGGCGAATCTAGCCCCAGCAATCGAGGGTGGACGGCGGCGTAGCTCTCGATGGTGAACGAAGTCGAGCGCCGCCAAGACGTCGTCATCCAACGCCCACGCGATGCGGTGCGACGATGCGTGGCACCAACAGAGCGAGTGTGGGGACGTGGACACCCCGGGGGGGGCGAAGGTGGAAAATGCGGTGTGGCTCCACTCTGCCGCACGCAAGTGCGAAAGCAGAGAGGAAAAGTGGCGGGATGAGGGCTGCAACACCACCAAACACCACCAGGCAGTGGCCAAGGGGCACGCAGGGTGGAGGGAAGAGTGGAGGATGCTGCGGGGTGAGCTCGTAGTGGTCAAAGCTCATGTCGACGATGGGGTTGATGGACTCGATTTTGGTGTCTGGTGCATAAGCACCACCAGACACCACCAGATCGCAGCCAGGGGTAAGTTCTCGTCGTCGAACCACCTGCAGCGCGGAGGCAACTGTAGAAATGCGCGAACGCTGACGATACGAAGCCATGGCCGCTGTAAGCTGGAAAATCTGGAGCCTAATACTTAGGGTTCCCAAACGAAAACGTACCTTTCGCCAAAAATAACCAAATCGAACGATGAAAAAGTCAAGTTGGGGTAGATTTCGACGAGGAACACGGCGGTGAGGACAAAAAAGTCGTGCGGTAAGCCAATTTTCCGGCAGCAGAGGTGCTGCTGGCCAGAGTGTTGAAGGCGTAGATGTCGGAATATAACGTAATGAAGACGTCCCCACAATTCTACGGCGTCCACGGGATGAAACAGGGGTACCCTGCGATTCCGAGGGCGAATGCGACGGGGTGGCGGGTTGCCGCGTGCGGGCAGCGCGCAGAGCCAAACCAAGCCCTTCACGTCGGGTAGAGGCCATTGCGGGGATAAAATAACGTTTGTCCAGCGGTGAATTGAAGCACACTGGGTGTGCGGCAAAAAAACGGTGGTAGATGTCGAATAGATGTCGGGAGGTGGCTCAATGCGGTGTCGGCCGGTGCCGTTGTAAGGCGGTCCGGCGCTGATGTCGGGATGTCGGAAGATGTCGAATAGATGTCGGGTAGAATCACAGGGCGTGAAGCGATCTTGTCAAAGAGTCAGCGAGGTACGTAAGAATAAGCGTGTAAGGGCACCATAACCTGATGGAGAACCTGAAATATACGTATATTCAGGTTGTACTCCAAGAAGTGTCGGGCACTCGCAGAGACATACGGAGACTAAGATGAGATAATAAAATAACTTAGGTGTTTTATTATCGGTCGGAACTGACGGCAGGCAAGATGCAAGTGACACTACACGGCGAGGGGTGACACAGGAAGAGTGTAGGAGGCTACCACTCCAGTTTCTTCTCTTCTTTACGGTTTCGGACTTATACTATTCTACACTTATTAAACGACCGCACGAGGTATGCTTACGATTGGTCAACTACAAGACTTCGGTTTCGTAAATCTTAATAGCTATGCTTTTGCTTTCAAGTGTATGCTTTCAATACACAATATACAGCGGATACGGCTCTTACTTTTTATATTACAATTCTCAGTTCAGTTCATCTCCCCGAAACTGGTTACACTTAGAGTTCTTATGCATTCAGGAACTCTCTCCATAACTCAACTGTACTGAGTACTCCGTACAACAGGCTAGGCACCTCACATCAACATCATTCTGATCGGTCCTACTGTACTCCGTACTGAGTACTCTTGCGTTTTGTACTTAGACGTTTTTCTTGCTCTTGTGCTTGCCTCCTAGCACAACTCCCCCCCCCTTAGGGAAGGTCACGTCCACGCTGACCACGTCGGACCAGTAAAATTTTTATACAGATCTTCTACTGTTGCTCAGGATGATTATACAGGTCTCAGCCGCCTGTTGTCTGGGATGACATTATACTTCCCAAGACACACCGCAATAAGGAGATCAACCTCTTAAGCACAAGGGTCGGCCTCTCACCGGTCTGCCATCTGCACTACCAGGCTCCCCCAAGGCTCGAGATCTCACATCCATTACCACGCTCAAGGTTTCAAACCTTCCAACACGGTACACTTACAGGTGATGACAATAGGTTTGCCAATTACCCGACAGTTCTCGGGATGCCGGCCCGGAGGAAAGGTTTTAAACCCCTACCGCCTCCTCGGATGCGCAGAGCTTTTATCCAGATCTCCAACTGCCGCCTGGCTATGCCGAGGCTAGAGCCACCGCTCTGTTGGATGGATTATCCAGGTTCTCACCTGTCGCCTGAATATGCCGAGGCTAGAGCCACTGCTCTGTTGGATGGATTATACAGGTTCTCACCTGTCGCCTGGCTATGCCGAGGCTAGAGCCACTGCTCTGGTGGATGGATTATACAGGTTCTCACCTGTCGCCTAGCTATGCCGAGGCTAGAGCCACCGCTCTGGTGGATGGATTATACAGGTTCTCACCTGTCGCCTGGCTATGCCGAGGCTAGAGCCACTGCTCTGGTGGATGGATTATACAGGTTCTCACCTGTCGCCTGGCTATGCCGAGGCTAGAGCCACTGCTCTGGTGGATGGATTATACAGGTTCTCACCCGTCGCCTGGCTATGCCGAGGCTAGAGCCACTGCTCTGGTGGATGGATTATACAGGTTCTCACCTGTCGCCTGGCTATGCCGAGGCTAGAGCCACTGCTCTGGTGGATGGATTGAACAGGTTCTCACCTGTCGCCTGGCTATGCCGAGGCTAGAGCCACTGCTCTGGTGGATGGATTATCCAGGATCTCACCTGTCGCTTGGCGCGCTCGCGGTGGCTGCCATCTGCCACTCGCGGCGCGCTCTCTCCCCCCCAAAGAAAAGCGGTCCGCTCCCGGACGCCTCACTCTCGGTGGCCCTAAGGGGAGGGCGCGGGTGAGCACCTCGGTGTGCTCACCTCGTGGCGACACGCATGCAAGGGTGGGCCTCCTTGCACGCGCGTGACGATGCGTCCCGTCGAGACGGGTGCACTCGCCCGGAGCTTGGGGCTCGCCGGCCGCCTCATCAGCACCCCGAGTGTGGGTGCCGCGCTCCGCGCTCGGCGGCGGGGCATGCGTGCGCGGTGTGCTGCTCCCAGGCACGCGCATCAACCTCTGCAAGGAGGCCCGATGCGCCCGGACGCGGTGCACACGCTGCGCGCTACCCCCAGGCACCATGCGTCTGGTGTGCCTGGCGGGGCAGCGGCGCGTCACGCAGCCCGAGACAGCACAGCGAGAGCTGCTGCCTCATGGCGGTGCGCCCGGCGCGCTCGCGGTGGCTGCCATCTGCCACTCGCGGCGCGCTCTCTCCCCCCCAAAAGAAAAGCGGTCCGCTCCCGGACGCTTCACTCTCGGTGGCCCTAAGGGGAGGGCGCGGGTGAGCACCTCGGTGTGCTCACCTCGTGGCGACACGCATGCAAGGGTGGGCCTCCTTGCACGCGCGTGGCGATGCGTCCCGTCGAGACGGGTGCACTCGCCCGGAGCTTGGGGCTCGCCGGCCTCATCAGCACCCCGAGTGTGGGTGCCGCGCTCCGCGCTCGGCGGCGGGGCATGCGTGCGCGGTGTGCTGCTCCCAGGCACGCGCATCAACCTCTGCAAGGAGGCCCGATGCGCTTGGACGCGGTGCACACGCTGCGCGCTACCCCCAGGCACCATGCGTCCGGTGTGCCTGGCGGGGCAGCGGCGCGTCACGCAGCCCGAGACAGCGCAGCGAGAGCTGCTGCCTCATGGCGGTGCGCCTGGCGCGCTCGCGGTGGCTGCCATCTGCCACTCGCGGCGCGCTCTCTCCCCCCCAAAAGAAAAGCGGTCCGCTCCCGGACGCTTCACTCTCGGTGGCCCTAAGGGGAGGGCGCGGGTGAGCACCTCGGTGTGCTCACCTCGTGGCGACACGCATGCAAGGGTGGGCCTCCTTGCACGCGCGTGGCGATGCGTCCCGTCGAGACGGGTGCACTCGCCCGGAGCTTGGGGCTCGCCGGCCTCATCAGCACCCCGAGTGTGGGTGCCGCGCTCCGCGCTCGGCGGCGGGGCATGCGTGCGCGGTGTGCTGCTCCCAGGCACGCGCATCAACCTCTGCAAGGAGGCCCGATGCGCCTGGACGCGGTGCACACGCTGCGCGCTACCCCAGGCACCATGCGTCTGGTGTGCCTGGCGGGGCAGCGGCGCGTCACGCAGCCCGAGACAGCACAGCGAGAGCTGCTGCCTCATGGCGGTGCGCCTGGCGCGCTCGCGGTGGCTGCCATCTGCCACTCGCGGCGCGCTCTCTCCCCCCAAAAGAAAAGCGGTCCGCTCCCGGACGCTTCACTCTCGGTGGCCCTAAGGGGAGGGCGCGGGTGAGCACCTCGGTGTGCTCACCTCGTGGCGACACGCATGCAAGGGTGGGCCTCCTTGCAGGCGCGTGGCGATGCGTCCCGTCGAGACGGGTGCACTCGCCCGGAGCTGAACGTACACGACTATGTCATCAATCGATTGGTCGGCGGATTACGAGGTGTCGATTTCGAATGCCCGTGTCACCACTATCGTTCGACAGTAAGGCCATTTTACAAATATTATTACCTAGGCCGCCGTCACGCGACGACGCGAGGCTTCCCGTCACAAACCTCAGACGGTCTTGAGACCATAAAACAATCGTCAAGCACAGATCCCGGCATCGATCATGCCTACACACAAGACGAACCCACGCAGGGGACATAAGCGTCCACAAGATACTAGTGGAAGTGTAGAGTCCGAAACTCCATCCAGGCTCATGAAAACTTGGAGAAAGATCGTCCTATCGGCCGGTCGTCAAGGTGCAGGGTACCGGAGATGTCAAGCTAAATAACACGTAGTTCTGAGTAGTTAATATCCTTCGTTGAAGTTGATATCCTGCGTGTGTGGGTAGCACTCACTGCGTAAGCCACTATCGGCACTATCGGTATGATTGAACTATCGTTGATTATTGGTGAAGTAATCGCACTATCACTATCAGTCAATGGTGAAACTTTCACTATCACTATCAATCGATAGTAACTTTCGTGTAAATCGGCATCAGTCGATTCCATAGCATGCTACTATCACTATCAATCGAGTTGGGCTTTGTAAACTATCAGTATCAATCGATTCGAATTGTTGAGAAGTCGGGAAATATCGATCCCTTAAATCTTAGGCGATACTGGCCCTTGCCACTCACCCGGCCATGGCTGCTTCTCCATCTTCTAGAGTTTTTTGCTTAGCACCTAGCTTTTTCTCTAGATGTCACCCTGCTGAAAAGTGGGTTGAGCCCCTTTGTGGGCGCGCTATAGTAGAGGGAGTAGCCCCTGGTGTTTTCACTAGCCTGCTTTGCAGGGATACCGCACTCTCAGGACTTTGTCCCCTTTGCTAGCGTAAATGTTTTATCATTATTATTATTATTTCCGACAATTGATTTTAATCCACATC
>LGRX02030299.1:0-39260 GCA_001247695.2 Cymbomonas tetramitiformis
CACCTACCCCCCAGATTTCCCGCGCGCGCGGGAAATATGTCATCGTCATACCTGTACCAAGTTTTCTTCCCACGCACCTACCCCCTAGATTTCCCGCGCGCGCGGGAAATATGTCATCGTCATACCTGTACCAAGTTTTCTTCCCACGCACCTACCCCCCAGATTTCCCGCGCGCGGGGGAAATATGTCATCGTCAAATTTTCAATTTCCTTGTGAGAATTCCAATATCTCGGTGGGATTTCATGATTCTCCGTGTGAATTCTCGTTTCTTCGTGTGGTATCTTAGTGTAAATTCAAATAAATATGAAAAAGCTTGAGAAATTCGAATAACTTGAATTCAAACAAATTGAAAATATTTAAAATGATTTCGCATTAATTCGAAAAAATGTAAAAACATTGATACATTCTTATCAACTCCAATAAATTAAAAACAATTCGAATCAAATTGAATAAATTCCGAATAATTCGAATAAATTTAAATAAGTTCGGATTACTTCGAATGAATTCGATAAAATTTTATATTAATTCGAATAAATTCGAATAGATTCGTATAATTTGGAATAGATTCGAATAAATTCGTATAACTTCGAATAAATTCGATTAAATTCGTATAATTTCGATTAAATTCGAATAAATTCGTATAATTTCGAATAAATTCGAATAAATTCGAATAAATTCGTATAATTTCGAATAAATTCGAATAAATTCGTATAATTTCGAATAAATTCGTATAAATTCGTATAAATTCGAATAATTCCGAATAACTTCGTATAAATTCGAATAAATTCGTATAAATTCGAATAAATTCGAACCATTTCGAATAATTTGCAATAAATTTCGGATTAGTTGGAAATAATTCGAATATATTCGTATTAATTGGAATTAATTCGAATATATTCGTATTAATTCGAATAACATGTTGAAATAATAATAACAATAATAATCAAAATCAATTCGAATATATTTGAATAAATTCCGAATAATTCGAATAAAGTTGAACTTCGAATAAATTCATACTAATTCGACTAAATTCGGAATAATTGAAATAAATCCGAATACATTCGAATTAATTGGAATTAATTCGAATCAATTCGAATCAATTGGAATAAATTCGAATCAATTCGAATCAATTCGAATAAATTCGAATTAATTGGAATAAATTCGAATCAATTCGAAATAATTGGAATAGATTCGAATCAATTCGAATTAATTGGAAGAGGTTCGAATCAATTCGAATAAATTGGAATAGGTTCGAATCAATTCGAATTAATTGGAATAGATTCGGATTAATTGGAATAGGTTCGAATCAATTCGCATCAATTGGGATTAATTCGAATATATTCGTATTAATTGGAATTAATTCGAATATATTCGTATTAATTCGAATAATATTATGCAATCGTAACAACAATAATAATTAACATCAATTCGAATAAATTTGAATAAATTCCGAACCATTCGAATAAATTCGAATAAATGCAGATTAATTCGGATAAGTTGGAATAAGTTCGAATAAATTCGGATTGATTGGAACAAATTCGAATAAATTCGGATTAACTGGAATAAAGCATCCGATATCCAAATTTACTTTTGAAAACATCTACGGAAACATCTACTCGAGGCGGATTGTGTAAGCGTGTCTAAAATGCTGTTCGTGTAATATTCGTCAAATTAAGTTTGACGGACTTGATAGCAAAATTTTCTCTTTAAGCTACAAAAAATCCTTGATGCGGACCCTAGTACACCTAGTGTGCATCATGCCCAATGTTTAATACCAATACTCTGTTATATACAGTATCCGGGTTAGGGCGCATGTAACGCGCGTTGCATATGTGCCCTAGCATCGCCCTACTCGTCGCCACCTTCCTGTCGCTTGCAAGCTTGGACAACTAAGTTGTTGCATGGTGTGGTCATTCTCTTTGGTCTATTTTTGCAGTATTTCTTTTGCGCGCCCATGCAATGTTATAGCGTACAGGTCATAACATGGATGTTGGCATACGCAATTGAGTTATTGTGCATGTACACGGTTGTTATTCAGACTTTGTTGGAATGTATTGTCAACATCACAGGACGGTCACATAAGAACCATTCAAAGCATTTTCAAGAAATTCGGCAGGATTGTGCACACCAAAGAAGGCAGCTTCAAGCTATCTGTAATCCGCCTCGGCAAAGTTGTATCTAAAATATATTCAGTGGAAGAGCAGAGGGCAAGTATTAGGACTGAATATTGCGATGCCGCAAAAATACTTGAGCTGTGCAAGATTTTATCGCTTAAGAACTTGGGGAGCCTGGATGCTGCAAACAAGGTCTTCACAAAACGGAAGCCCGCCTCCCAAAGTGAGTTTATCGAAATGATCAACTCGTGTGAAGAGCTGACCATTACACTTGAAGAGTTCTTTGGGCCTGAACAATATATGGAACTCCATCAAAACGTCAATTTACTTACCGGTACGCATCACAAAAAAACGCTCAACATATGCTATATAACCTTATGCTATGAAATTGGACAGATTGAGACCCCTTTAGAATTTGTGGTAAATGCTTAGAAATTATGCTTCAGACATAACGGATTTTTGAGTGTCACTTCGTCGGGTTATACTTCATCACAGCTCGAGATATGCAGCTCGACATATTTTTGTTTTGACATGCAGACATGCCAAGTTCTACATCTGCACCAGTCACCCAGCTTGCTCTGCAGCCGTCAGCACGTGCAATGCCCGCCTCAGACCGTGGTGCGCAACCGACTTCCTTGCTGCCCACACCTCAACTGTTTCCTCGGCTCTTGCTTGCAAGCAATGGCTATATGGCATCTAGCATCACTTGATTCATCATATTCACTCAAAATACACCAACACTTCCTATGAACATGGTTGAACATGACAATGTATATCAAAGGGTTGTGTTCGTTTTCGGTCCCACATCCCTCATGTTTATTTTCTCTGTCAGCTTGTCCCAGCTTTTGTCCGCTGCCGTGCGGCTCCCTTCATTGCTTGTGTTGCTTGCTTGGAGGTTCCCTTCCCCCCTATTACCATGGTCACATTGTGTGCTCCATTGGTTTCAGCTCTGACCATTGTTATGTATTCCTGTATCTCCTTTCTCGCGTTGGCTTCCTCTGCGTGCGGTGGGCTGTACACATCCACCATGTGCACAAATCGGTCTCCCGGTAGGTGCAGCACCGTGTGTAACAGGCACCCCTTTAGGTGAGGTGTAAGTCCCACATGGTAGTTGTGGACATGTCCGTATGGTCCTCCCAGGAGGGTGACCACCCCTCCCCTGGCCCCTGTTTATGTCGCTCCTTTCCTCTCCACTGCATCTGCTACTTCCGTGCCCACCGCAGTGTAACCCATATCCCTGAATCTGTTCAGCATGTCCTTATGGGCTGTTTTGACTTCTGTGAGCACTATTATGTGTATGTCCTCCTCCTTTCTTTCCCTTCTCTGATGCTCCAGCATGTGACATATGTCATACCCCGCATCCCTCCTCCCGCCTATGTTCCAGTTTAGTATATTGAGGTCATCCTCCCGGACGTCCCGTTCGTCCATTGGTTCCGTCAGGTATATTTTGCCCCTGTATGGTGTGGGTTGGGCTCCCTCCGGTGGTTCGGCCACTTCCCTCCATGTCATTTCCTCCAGGTGTGCCGTTGCCTCGCCTGCTCGTTCGCCATCATGTTCCTCTATAGACACCTCTCGGGCCTCACCGTCCCCCCCTCTGTTGTCCTCCCCCCGCTTCATCTTCTGGGTTCTCCTCATTCTCTGTCACCCATCGCTCCGCCCCCCACCTTGGGAGGAGTGCTGCACTGGTTTCCTGCGGTGTGTATTTAGCCCGTTTTTGGACCGTCCACTTGTCCGTTCTTTCCGCTATTTTCTCCGCATTCTCTTCTGTGGCCTCCTTTTCAGCACTAGTTATTTTTCGTCCCTCCTTTCTTTTTGCTCGTTTGCCCGCCTTGCGTGCTCGGGGTTCTGCACCCCGCGGTCCCCTTTTCGTAGCCTCGCCCCTTGCGTACATTGCTTCTTTCTGTCCCCTAGCTGTAATAGTTGGCAAAGCCGGCGGCAACCGCCGGTGCGAGCGAAGCGAGTGCGAGCGCAGCGAAGCGCGAGCGGAGCGAGTCAAAGCCGCCCGCCGCGAGGCGCCGCTCCGAAAAAAAGGGAATATTCCTTTTCAAAAAACCATCGATTCCTTAATGAAATAATTAATGATCATGTCAAACATGGAATATTCCATCGCACCATCGGCACTATTTATGAACAAGGAATATTCCTCGCACCATCGGCAATATTTATGAAGTGCTTTATGCTTGCGTATTCATCCGTGATTATACGAAAATTCACCGCCGATGACGATATGAAGCATGGCATTGATGAGTGATTAGGCGCCAAGGCTTTATATGACTCGTATAACCAACATATATATATATTGCCTATCATATGTTACTTTGAGTTCATCGATGTAAGCTACAAGTTGAAAAGCTCAACTAAGAAATGTCTCCTTCTTTTGATGGATCTTCAAGTGAGTGGAGAGTCCATCTCGCCGAATCTTTCGTGGACACTTGGGACACTGGACTTTTTCTTTAGGATCATACCCCATATTTCCTGCGCACCACCGCAAACGACGAAAAGCCAATAGTCTCCAACAGGAGAGATGAGACTTTCAGTCAAGATAGCCTCCTCGTCCTGAGAACTTCACTCATCACCAGTTTTGACACGCGTTTGCGGTCAGGTGGTCACTCGGGGCTACTCGGGCAACGTTAACAGTGGGCAAGCGCGACTACGCCCGACTTCGCCGCTTGTCAAACACGAGTGACAGTGCTTCAGAAGCTTCATTCCCGTGTCACGGGCTAGTCAGCCCTCGCTGGCGCTAGCGCTAGCGCGAGTGAAACGCGAGTCATCTGACGTGAGTCAGAGTCACGGGATGGAGAGCACGAGCATGCCATGCCGTGCCATGCCCCATGCCCCATACCATGCCATGCCAGCGCCACGCCACGCAGGCGCCATAACTATCACTATGAGTCTGTGACTATCTCTATGGACTATGATAGTAACAGCATTGAGCATAAGCCGTCGGTGTAGGCTGGATGGGGGGAGGATAGGCGGGAGAGGGGGGAGCCGCAATTCAGCAATTCTCGACCCACGTAAGCCCATTCCGCAGGGCGGTGCCACGAGCCCCCATTTTTTCGTTTTCTCCGCGCGACTGCAAAGTTGCCTCCGGGTGCCAACTTTGGCAGCTAGGCTTCTGTCACGGTTGGCCCCATGAGGGCGGGTGTCGCCTGCCGGCTCCTCTCAGCTGTATTTCTCATTTCGGCGTCTTGGGTGTTTGTGGCCTCCTCTGGTGCCGCCGCTTTCCCTTTTTCCCTGGGTTTTCGCGGTTTGCGGCATGGTCCTTTTCTGCGTCTCCCGGCATGCCGTCGAGTACTGCCCTTTACTAGTGCCTCATCATCCTCCGGGTCGCTGTTCTGTGAGAACTGTAGTGGCGGTCCGTCTCCGCCTTCGTCTATGTTCATTATTCATGTAATCTCCAGTTCACCCGGCTGCATCGGTCCCCCGGTGTCTGTGCTACCTCTTGTTATAATGGGCAAAACCATTTGTCTTAAGTGTTCTCTCATGCTCAGCATAGCTGCTTGGGTATCACCCTCTTCCCGCATCGTTTGCTTGAGGTAGGCCTCCCAGTGCCTCCCGCAGTTGCCCTCTTCGTGGAATCGTTTCCAGTGCTGGGTGGTCTTGACCACCCATATTCCGCAGCTGTATCCATCTGGTTGGTGTGAGTCTGTCATCAGTGTGACCGGGTCGTATGTTACATTTTGCTGTTCGCAGAATTCCTGTGCCCATATGTCCAGTGCTTTTTTCAGGTTTTCAGTGTTGCCTCTCCCCCCTCCCAGGGAATCATACACGGTCGCCTGTAGCTTATTTTCTTCTCCGTGTCTGTCCATTCTAACCAGCAGGATCACCCAGTGCCCTCCTCCAACCATGGCCTGTGAGGCCCATCCCTTACTCGCATCGCGATTTCATTGTTCGAGAATTGCCCCCAGCGTACTCAATCTGTTGCACTCCTCCCGAATCGAAGCGCGTACATTGTCTCTCCCACTATCCGCATGCATTCATCCATTTGTGTCATACTCAGTTGCCCCCCTTCCCTGAAGAGGCCCGTCGTGGTAGAGTCGCTGGCTATGTCAGACCCACCTCCGTATATATGCCGTCTGTGTATGCCATGTTGCCTCACACCTTCCCTATGGTCAATTTTTCGCAATTCCCGTTGTCCCATCACCGCCCTTTTTAGGTTTTTATGTCGCATGCTCTGCCCTTTCGGTGTCATCACTCTGGCTTCTTTCGCATTCCTGGTTCGTAGCAGCATGTACCTGTTCTTGTTGTTCAGCACTAGCTAACTCATCTTGTATCCTTGAAACTTCATCGTTTTTTTCAGTCTATTTCCGTCCGACCGTACTGGTCGTTTTCTGGGCTTTCTCACCCTCCCGGCCCAGTGTTCTATCCCTGTTAGCATTGTCAGGAGCAATAGGCCTGTCATCAGCAGTGTCATCACACACAGCTTCTCGATTATCCCCTCTACATTCCATCTCACTATATAGAGATGTGTCACGTTTTTGCCTATTACTTCATATACACCTCTCATCACCCTTGCTGCCAGGTCTCCGCGACCCTGCTGCCCGTCCTCGTATATTTACTCCGCCTCTTGCATCTCTTCATGCTATCAATTTCCACCTTCTGTACTCCCTTCACCGCGAGCGTTGCCGCTATCAGTAGAATCAGGAGTGTTTTCTCCATGAGCCCCCTTGTTTTTGTCATTAACTTTCCCAGGGGTTCCCTTATTCTCTTTATTCAAGTCTCCGCATCTCACCTTGCACATGGCGAACTTGGCACTTGCGAGGTTGTGTGTTCCGTGTTCGAGTCCCGCCCTGCGCATGAGGGCCGCTCTAGTTATGCTGTCTTTCCTCAGTTGGTCCTTTCTTCGTCTTCTTCGTGCATTTTTTGGTTGTCCGGCCACCGGGGTGGTACTTGCTGCTTGTGCCCTTGGGCAAGCCCGTATTCCTGAGCATTCCTCTTGCATATTCACCGTCATCGCAACAAGCACGGACAGAATGACCAGCCTCCCGGCATTTCCGAAAAGTTCTTTTCTTTTCTCCCAAGCCAGGCACAGGGTGGTTATCACCCCACACCATTCTCCCATATCAACTTCAGGCCTTTCGGCCTCCTCTTCCCCGCCCGGTGTCGTCGAAGTTTGTTTTAGGGTTTTATCGTTACAGCACGTTCTTCGCCTGTTTCCGAGTGTTAGTCCCCTTGTTGCTATCAGCTCTGGGTTGTAATCCATTTGCGGACCCCTCCCCTTCAAGTTCCATCCGTCGGTTGGCATTGTTTCGAGTTTTTTCATATTTTCCTGGCCTTCAACCGGTCTACGCTTGTTGGTCGCGGGTGCGCATTTCGGCATTTTTTGCTCATGAACGTTACCGTAGTACCTTCCCGAGCACGCTGCGCGTGTCTGGAATGTTCCCATCATGGTTGCAGGCCTGTTTCTCGTCCGTTGCATCCTGTTGGGCCTATACAGGGTTAGGGTTTTAGCGTTACAGCTCATTATTTGTTCGGTTTTATGCGTTGTTTTCCTTATCATCAACCTTTCTTGGTTGTAACCCATTTGCAGGCGTTTCCCCTTACAGTTCCATCGGTCGGTGGTTGTTATCCCGAAGGTTTTTATGTAGCCGTTGCCTTCAACCGTCCCACGCTTGTTGGTCACGGGTGTGCATCTCGGCATTTTTTGTCCATTAATGCCATTGCCGTACCTCGCTGAGCACTCTGCCTGTTTTTGGAATGTTCTCATCATGGTTGCAGGCCTGTTTCCCCCTCGTTGAATCCTGTCGGGCCCATACATAGTTAGGGTTTTGGCGTTACAGCTCAGCATTTGCTCGTTTTCGTGCGTTATTTTCCTTATTACCCACATTTCTCGGTTGTAACCCATTTGCAGGCGTTTTTCCTTACCGAGTTCCATCGGTCGGTGGTTATTATCCCGAAAGTGTTTTCGTAGCCGTTGCCTTCAACCGACCCACGCTTGTTGGTCACGGGTGTGCATCTCGGCATTTTTTGTCCATTAACGCCACGGTGGCAGGCCTATTTCCCACCCGTTGCATCCTATTAGGCCTATTCGCCTATACAGGGTTAGGGTTTTAGTGTTACAGCTCATTACTTGCACATTTTCGTGCGTTATTTTCCTTATTATCAACCTTTCTTGGTTGTAACCCATTTGCAGGACCGCATGGTTGGTTCGTCAGCTCGGGGCCTGTGCTTTTACTGTCGGCCCTCCCCACTTCATTTCGGTGCATGTGGTCTTATTCATTAGTTCTTTAGTTATTTCGGATGCTCGGCTCGCATACGGTGTGCCATCCTGCAGTCAGGTCACGTTGGTAATGCAATTCGTCGGTTCTGCCACCTGGTTGGTTTTTACTGCCGGTAATGTTTGTGCCCAAAATTAAAGTCCTCTCTATACCCTTATGGGTGTTGCACAATGCAGCTTTTCCCCCGCCCAAAATTTCAGTCCTGTCTACATACGGGTGTGTGTTCGACTGTCTACTGCTACTCAGGTTACTGCCTAGGCCGCATCATGCAGACGATCCTGCTGCGTAGACGTTTGCTATACTTTGATGCAACGAACAAAATGCACAACAAATGTGCCAACAAAATTATTCCGACAACTACGGTTCGACTTTGTTATTTATTATATTCCGTGATCATCACTCCAAAAGCACTGCAAAGTGAACTACTTTGCTGCAGATGAAAATGGTTGGAATGCAGTGACCAGCCTCACAGCAGATCACGATTATCGCCATGCTCAGTGGCGCAAAAATGTCTTTGCAGACTTGCTTCATAAGACTTCTTTCTTAAATGCTGGTTCGGGAGATCGTGTCCATCCATTGTCGAGAGAAGATCATTTCACCATCTTGTAGAGCTTCGAGATTCGTTGTGATGCACAGCGCATTTGCAGACCCACTAGCCATCGTGCTGCTGACTCTCGTTTCAGCGCTGACTGCCGGGAACACCTCCCCGCTCGACAGCTTCCGCTCTGGCCACTTAAACGTTGACTCGTATGTCACAGTATGGCCAGCGCCGATAGCAGCTTCAATGCTAGGGCCAACGATACTCTCCGGGAGCTTCCCAAGGCTGTACTCCTGTGAGGTCGTGCCTTTCACCACCACCGCCTGATGTGTCTGGTACTTCCGGCTGCCGTGATCCGTGGCTGTGCTCATACACCAGCTGCTGCTATTGGCGCCGATGGTCTCCCGCACGTCCTGGGACCCTTGCTTGAGCACGCTCACCTTTGCCGGCCGGGGTATGTGTACTTCCGTGGGCACCACCCGCTTGGCGGCTGCCTCCGCAGCAGCAATTGCAGGGCTTCCCGCAGGCGCCCGCGGCACCAAGAGCCGAGCATCCCGGCACCGGACAGAGAGGCCGGAACCACCCCACTGAGGCACTACTATGGGCCAGTAATCCGCCGAGAGAGCGAGGCGTAGTGAGTATCCGGCAGGGATCACCACGGTGGTGTAGTTCAGGTCCACCGTCACGGACACCGCGTGGTTACCTGCAGTCGACTCGGAAGCCACCTTGGAGACGTTCACAACACCATAATAGCTCAACCGCACGGAGGACTTCCCCCCAGGAGCCACGGCACAGAGCCTGGCCACCAAATTGCCCGAAGGCGGCGACCCTGGTGTGGTTGCCTGAACCTGCACGGTGAGGCTAGGGGTGCCACACACTAGCATGTCTTCCTCGAGCTTGGCAGTGTCAAAGCACAGCGCACGAGCATCCTCTGCTGCTTGGTTGGTCGGCATCTCAGCCGCCTGCCCAGTGAACGTAAACCAGGCCCCTGCCGAGGCACCTCCGGCAGGCCGCGCCGTTGTGTCGCCGCCATCCAGTGCTGCCGCTGCGTCTGTGCAGGACCCAGGCACCTTCATCACCACCTCCGCGGTGTTCTTGCCGGTGGTGGCTAGCACGCCTGCTCTCCCCCCACCCTCCCCCACAAAAATACATTTGCCCCGTCAGCTAACAGTATCTAAAATAAAACTCGAACCCAGCCTGGGTCAGCCTGGGTCAGCCTGGGTTCCGCGCGTGATGCAAGCAGTGACACGAGGAGCTGATGATGCTTGACATAGCTGCCCGCGGGAGCGTCAAGTTGAACTCGGTGACATGTCGGTCAGTGCAACATCACACCCACAAAGACTTCAGAAGATTTCAGCGGCCGGAAAAATATGAAGGTGACGGAGAAGTCCCGCGGTTTCACTACGCATATTTGCACGCGCTCCTCCTTAATCAGCACTAAACGGTTCGACAGTGTCTCGGCATGACACATACCGCGAGAGGAAGCGGGCTCGGTCACCTTCTGACAGCCTGTAAGCGTGGGAGTCTTCCGTCAGCTTCTCGGCAGCGAGGGCAGAGCAATATTTATGAGCGTGCAACTGTGCGGCGAATATGCAAGACGAGGACTTTGGCTTCTAACAATGAGGCAAGATGATAATGATCAAAAGGATACTTGTCAAGGTCCCTAGCAAATCATAGATATGCATGTGTAAACTTCTAGTCTTTATTTGCAAGTTAGCATTACTTATACTTATGTGTTCGTCTTACCCTATACTGCTATCCTAATATTCCATCGATTATTGTTCTAAGTTATAGATGTCATTCATAATCTGCGTACTCATGATAGCTACCGTTATCGCTACTACCGTACCCGTGGGACGGTTCGAAGTCATAGTCAACCCATTCGTCGACATCGTTGTAGAACCCATAATACATATATGGCATGCTGCGTGATTCTTCTGCGTTGTCATTATCTGCGTTTGCTTGCCTATTGTTCTTTGGTGCAGACATCGGCTCATCTGTATACCGCCAGTGACACATCCACACCTCGCTTGTACGTCGGTTTTTCATTAGGATGCCACGAAGAATCGATTCAAAATAATTTTGTCGGCCCAACGCGCAGATGAGGCATAGGCGGGTCCGGCTCATGTTTTTTTTCGTTTGAAATGATATATGATAAGTTCGTGTCTTATTTATGTCTTTCAATACACACAGTGTCAGACCTAGTGCACCTGCTTGACAATCGTATACGATTGTCACACGTGAGTCTGGGTGTCAGACCTAGTGCACCTGCTTGACAATCGTATACGATTGTTACACGTGAGTCTGGGTGTCAGACCTAGTGCGCATGCTTGACAATCGTATACGAGTGTCACACGTGAGTCTGGGTGTTAGACCTAGTGCACCTGTTTGACAATCGTATACGATTGTCACACGTGAGTCTGGGTGTCAGATCTAGTCCCACGACCTTCGGCTGTTTCGAAATTTAAGGGGTTGAAGTAATGGATAAACGTCATTTTTTTACACATAATGCATCTTCCGAACAACGTCTTGTTAAAAATCTTTCAGGACATTCCTTATGGACCTGATCATTCCAATGAACCGTTATGTATGTATCTCGGGAATCTCTGCCGAATAAGACGTGTCTGCGTACGGTTCAACGATACAATAATCGAGCGTGCGCAACCCGCGCTAAGTGTTGGGCTAGTCCCTTGAGGCAACGCTATCACCCGCTCTCTTCTTACCGCCTACATTTTTTTTATGGAGGACGCCAACCTTCGTCGTTTAATTAACCGAGCCCACGTCTCCCTGCTACGCCTACAGAGCATGTATCATCAAAAGTATCCTGAAATGGTGGCACCTCGCGGAATGTGCATGTCTCCGAAATTAATTGCGGACCACCTCAAAATGTTCGCGCTGGACACCATCCTTTTAACCCCACTGCCCGAGTCCCCCCACGAACATGTTCTACATGTGCGATTCAATTCGACTGAAAGTTCAGAATCGTCTTCACTTCCCATGTTGGAATGGCAGATTCGATGTGGCGATGATACTTGTTCCCCATTCGTTTCCATGCTCCATGTGCCCAATGTTCCGTTGGTAAATATCAGTATATCAGTGTGTTGCTCCCTTACGATGACCTGTCAAACGCTGGGGTGTGGGCCATCGATAGCTTATCAAACGCGCCGGCAACCGATGGAATTTTGAATCGTTTCCCCGATGTCTACAAGACATGCGGGCTGGCTGCACGCGTAATACTCATTGTTGATAAATATTTGCGCTCTGGTCGCTCCTATTTCAACCCGGTTCCCCGTGAAGAAAGTCTATTTGCCAAAGTAAGCCAATGCATGACCTTTACGAGAAGAACACTTCAACAGGATGAACTCGACAGTACAACGGATGGGCTCGGGGGATGGATCATAGCTAACGATTTATGATCGGGGACACCCCAAGGAGAAACATGGTATTTTCAGCTGTTGGATGCGCATTTTTACTCCGACGAGCAAGGCGTCGCTAGCGCACTTACCCCAGTGACAATGCCGGTTCCCACGGACTATATTCCCGAGTTGATCGGTGCCTCTACCGAGAATGATGATGATGGAAAGTGGTGCAACTGCAACTGATATAGATTCCAATGTATCAGCAATATAGTAGCCTTAGCACTGTGCAATGATCGAAATCTCTTGCCTAGAAGACATCATAGACAAATATTTGGTGTATTTTGAATAAATTTGTATGATGATATAGATTTGTGTATCATATGCTAGTACCCATCTCAGTTGCAACTTATTTTACGGGAATTGAAGCACATATATACGCACATTCATAAACGTGCATGCTGGCCTAAATTGCACATGGATGTACCCATATTTGCATACTTGTACATGATATGCACGCATATGAACAAAAATGCAACGAAAAAATCTACCGGGACTCGCCGAGTACGAAAGCATCATGCACAAATAAATAATTCGAGTAATATTTTGTAATAAACATTGCGGGACGACTTACGTGTCGCTTACGTGGCACATTTCAGATGACGTGGCAATAACTTTTAGACGACGAAAATTGTGTCAAAATGAAGGTTTTTAGACGACGATCGAGATTCATTTATTCCCAATAGTCTGTTATTGCGGAGGTACCTGGTCCTTTTTGTCGCACCACTGGTCATTTTTGTCGCTGTCGCAGAATTTTCTTTTGTCGCGAGACCACCGCACAGAATCTTCTCAAAAAAACAGTGAATTCTGTTCGTTCCCTTAAAGGGGTAAAGCAGGTTTTCAGAAAATAAATGGAGACATGAATTCGACATCGTCGTTCGAACAGTGTCAAGGTGCCCCAAAAATTTTCGCCATCCAAAATTTTAAACTTCAGGTTGTCGCAACTGTCTGTCAACCGACGGATCGGACCTTCGACCGACCGCTAGATCAGTCAAAATGAAATCTGACTCGGAAACCGAATCTAAATTTTGTCGCAAGCATGTAGAAGATACAGCAGCCCTCCGTCGACTGTTTACTTACCGACGGATCAAACCGTCGAACGACCGCTCGATCAGAAAAAAATGAAATCCGCATCGGAAACCGAATCTAGTTTGTGTCGCTAGGATGTCGAAGATACAGCAGCCCTCCAGTCGACTGTTTGTCGACCGAACGATCTAACCGTCGACAGACCTCCCGATCAGTAAAAATACAGAAATCCGCTCGATCGATCAGAAATCCGCATCGGAAATCGAATCTTGGGGCTGTCACAAGAAGTGTCGCAAGACTGTCGCAAGGATCTAGGATGTAGAAGATCCAGTACAGCAGCCCTCCAGAGTCCAGTCGACTGTTTTCCGACCGCGTGTCCGCGTCACAGTCCGCGTCACGGTCCCATCTTCCCAAGGTCACCGTCACCACATCTTGAACAACTACAGTATCCTTTAATCTTAAGCGACCGACAACCTGTATTGTAATTACCAGGCGCCGACAACGACCAACCGACCTCCGCGGCGTATTGATGTTCTTCGTTTGTTTTTTTTTGTTTGACTATTTTAGTTTCTGACTAGCGCACTGTTCCCTACAGTGTTGTTTACTCCGCCCTTTTTGTACTTTGTTTCTGCGCTGGGATTGCGCCCTTGGAGCCCCTAGACATTTTTCTTATCCCCAACACGCATGCCTTGTATAGCGCGCTGTTCTTTTTGCAGGATCTAGTGCGTTGAACGAAGGCAACAGAAAACTTGGCTGCTAGCTCCCTTTTAGCATTTCGGTTTGATTTCGTTGGCAGTGCTTGAATTCCGTCCGCCGGGAATCTTGCACGCCGACTCCCATCTCTGCTCTTTAGCGTGCAGTTATTTGCAGAATCTCGTGCGCTGTCGGTGACTGACGCATTGCCTCCCTTTCCGGAGTTTGTTTTTACGCTGGGAGTGCTTGGAGCCCGTTGGGCATCTTGCCTATCGGGTTGGGTTCGATTCCCAACACCTCTGCTGACTGGCGCGCTGTTTTTTTGCAGGTTAGCATGCGTTTTCGGCGTCAACATTGCTGTCTTTTTTATTTTCGTGCGTTGCTGTTACGATGTGCATGCTATTGTTTTGACTATCCTAAATTGTACTTATTTACAGATCTGTGCCTGCAGGAACTCTGCGATTTTTGGCCGTCTGTAGCACTGGAAGGAGCTGTAGGCAGCTCTGCCGATTTCCAAGACTGCTATTGCTTACTTTAGGATAGATGAACTGTTTTAATTGATTGATCGATACGTAGTTTTTGTTTGCTGTCTCGTTCCATTTACATGCTTTAATATTGTAATAATATTATATGTTAGAGTATAGCACAATCCTGCTTGCATCCTTCAGTGTCCATGCATTGAATGTGCCTAGATATTGTAATAATAGGCCATGTTTAAACTGTGTCAAATTCCTGTGTGAAACAATAGACCCGTTATCGACCTGTGTTGTTCACCACGGGTAAGAAAAAATTTCTTAAAATTTTCCTAAATTTTTACGACCAAAATGACCATTTTATCATTTTCGTCGCAAGCTGCGACAAAAATGACCGTTTGGTCATTTTCGTCGCAGCCTGCGACAAAGGAATATTCTTGCGACAGCGACAAAAATGACCATCGGTGCGACAAAAATGACCCGCTACCTATTGCGGAGGTAACATTCCTCGACATGTAGAGTTGTCAGGGAAGGGTGGTGACTAATGTGGTTTCACCCGCTTCATTTTCAGGGTAATTTTTAGAGTCGATAGCGTATCCAAGTTTTGCATTATGTGACCTGTACGCCTGAACCAGTTAAAGCGTTTGTCTTTTGTGTGACTGTAGGTTGCATAGTGTGATAAGGGGAAGCCCGAGATGGCATTATTACTCATTTCGTTGTTCATGTTTTGAATTATTATTTTAAGCCATAGATTGCTGTTTCTACGGAATAGTGAGATAAGGTGGGGGTCAGTGATACGGTCCGTGTGGTTGTGTTGCCAGTATTCGTGTTCATCTGCAGAACACAGGGTGTTCATGGTTTCAGTAATACACGACGCAGTTGCAATATCGAAGACACTATCAATACCGTACCCGCCCTGGCAGACTGCTGTCCAGATTATTTGGTGATTAGTGTCAACTGGGCAGCCCAGGTATTTGATTATAAACGAAGCTATCATTTTGTCTAATTCAATTGCAACATTCTTTGAGGAGTTGGCAATTGCTGAGGTAACTTTAAGGGGGTACGCCATCCTCGGAACTACAACCGCATTTATAACATATCTTAGCTGGTGTAGAGTCATGTGTTGCAGTTGGATGGATGTGAGAGTAGATTTAAGTCTGTCGATAAGGATTTCCGCCTGTTTTTCCCATTCCCCATTTAGTGCAAACCATACTCCGAGGTATCTGTTTACCTCTTTGCTGTTGGAGAAATCGAGAAAATCTGGTGACTCAGGGGGTATCCATTTCGCATCAATGGAAGGACTTGAGTCATTGGTATTGGGCTCCAGGTGACCCCCAGAGATGAGTAAATCATCGGACAGGTAATATCGTGTTACCATTTTGCCCTGGGGTTTGATGCGCTTTCTGTAAGAGTATTTGGATTTCTTAACATTGATAGGAATACCGATGAAACTCATAAATTCATTAACTATACCTAGCATGTCTTGGACTTCGTCTTTAGTTTTCCCCACGAGCATGATGTCATCACAGAAGAACCGTGCAAAGATATCTAAAGGGGTGCCCTTTTCTAATAGGTTTTGAGAGAGGAATAACATTATTTCCTGGTTTGTCTGGTCTGTGGCGTTCCGAGTTCAGGTCGTATCCATATGTGGTTCCTGTCGGGTTTGCACCGTTTGCTCTTTTTGCTAACCAAATTGCCAGAATATCCATAATGGCTACAAACCTTAGCGGGCTCAAAACTTCTCCCTGAGGAACTCCACATTCGAGGGACCATTCATCTGTGAGGCCTTCTTCAGTAAGTACCGTTCTGGAGGCATCATTGGTGATGTCTGAGATGATGTTAATTATTTGTGATGGGAGTCCTAACTTTCTGAGTGCTAAGTTGCTCATCCAGAATTCAGCTCTGTCATAAAACGTGATTTTTTCATGCGTATTTCGTTTTAACCGTTGGTTCTGTCCCAAATGACACCTAAAGATGCCCAAACCAACATAAAAACATCCACTCTCACTTTACTCTCACTCTCATCTTTTACTCTCATTTTTGTGAATATTCCGTTATACGCAGCGCACCACCACTCATAAGCGATCGAGGTGGCATGATCCTCTCCTGCCAAAATAGAGGGCAGGAGATCCCATACTGATCTGTAGTCTGGCCAAGAATTCCTGAGAGCCTGCTTCGCTTCTGCGCTGAGGCCCTGGAAAGCTGCTGACCTCATATGCCTACGTATCTTCGACTCATGGGCTCGCTGTACTCTTCCCACCAACTCCACAAAACGCCTGATGAACGCTGCTCTATCCTCATTCTTGCCACCAGTGTAACAGAGCTTTGAATCAATCTTGTCAAGGCCATCACTGTCTCTGTCAGGACGATCCATATCCTCTAAGCTATCGAGTGCAAATGTTCAGAAGGTTGTTGGCTGGGGGCACTGATGCTGATACGCCTCTGAGCGCTGCGCTTGCTGCTGCTGCTGCTGCTGATACTGGTGTTGGGGGACTGGTTTCTGGGGCCGATCCCTCTGCGATCATATAGCTGCTGATTCGCCTCTGAGTGCTCCTCTCCCGAGCCAATCGCCGTGCCTCCCGTTCTGCGGACTGGACAGCGGCGGCGCTCAACTCTGTCTCACCCTCCGTGGTCAAGTGCTACGCCAATACGCGACAAGTGAGGCAAAAGAGGCGTGCCTTCTCCCAGCGTGAAGCTCGTTTACAAGTAGAATGTAGGCTGAATTCAGGCTGGTTTAGGCCAGTGCACAGAGTGCCCCTGGATTCACACCGTTCTGAACAAGAAGAAGGGTGAGGCGCGTGTGACCAGCGTGACAGGCGTTGATGGACCAAGGTCAAAGTGACAAAGAGTCGCCAACACCGTCCCTTGTGGGGATGCGAAGCGAATGCCCAAGCTCTCACCACCAACCAGGCTCAGACACCCAGCCACAATAAGCCAAGTCAAACTAGCGTGCTGAGCACACTCTGGCTGCAGTGGTCGCTCGTCACAGTTCAGCTGCAAGAACGCAATAAGTATGCCTTGATAGTTGATACTCCAAATCAGCGGTGAATGCAGAATGTCCGTACAAAAAGGTCTGAGGCTAAGCCAGTGTGCTGAGCACCCCTGGATTCGCGAAGCCACTGCTCATCAAGAGCACAGCAGTTGTCATAAGAGCTCGTTGCTAACCAAGATAACCAGGAGTAAAAGTCACTACGCAGAGCTCAAGCTAAGCCAGTGTGCTGAGCACCCCTGGATTCGCGAAGCCACTGCTCATCAAGAGCACACAGTTGTCATAAAAGCTCGTTGCTAACCAAGATAACCAGGAGTAAAAGTCACTACGCAGAGCTCAAGCTAAGCCAGTGTGCTGAGCACCCCTGGATTCGCGAAGCCACTGCTCATCAAGAAGGTGAAAGGTATCATAAGTGCCTCGCCGCAAGTCAAAAGTTGCCAAGAGCCGTAAGAGGACAGAGAAAGGGTCAAACGCTATTCCACCGGTATTTCCAAGATAACCAACGGTGTTCTAAGCTGAGCCAGTGTACTGAGTACCCCTGGATTCACTAGACACCGTTGCCAGAGCAGTCCTTGCTGTAT
Source organism: Cymbomonas tetramitiformis (assembly GCA_001247695.2). Classification (NCBI taxonomy): domain Eukaryota; kingdom Viridiplantae; phylum Chlorophyta; class Pyramimonadophyceae; order Pyramimonadales; family Pyramimonadaceae; genus Cymbomonas; species Cymbomonas tetramitiformis. The sequence continues at coordinate 18,049 of LGRX02030299.1, forward strand.
ACATAATATATAGAGTTGACTCACTCGCTGCCTTCCAGGCTGATGCCGCTGCTAATTGCCTTCTAGTGACACACCTGCTTAGAGCTAGGCCAGTACACCATGGGTGTCCCTGGATTCACTGTCAGACAAGGTGGCCAAGCTAGAGGAACCGCAGGATAAGAAACCACTCATTAGGATAGTAATTAGCTGCTGATTCGCTGTCGCCGCCGCTGCCCAGGCTGATGCCGCTTCTAGTGTCACACCTGCTTAGAGTTAGGCCAGTACACCATGGATGTCCCTGGATTCACTGTCAGACAAGGTGGCCAAGCTAGAGATATTGCAGGATAAGGAACCACTCATTAAGATATTAATCAACTGCTGATTCGTTGCCGCCGCCGCTGTCCAGGCTGATGCCGCTGCTAATTACCTTCTAGTGTCACACCTGCTTAAAGTTAGGCCAGTACACCATGGGTGTCCCTGGATTCACTGTCAGACAAGGTGGCCAGGCTAAATGTACCGCAAGATAAGGAACCGCTCATTAAGATAGTAATCAACTGCTGATCCGCTGTCGCCACCACCAGGAGCCTTTTCCGTGTAAGCGAAGCACCGCCAAATATAAAAAGGAAAAAGGGTCCGCCAGTACACCGAGGGTGTCCCTGGAGTCGCATGTCTCCCGAATCCGCTGTTCTCAACCGTTGTCTACTTGTCGCCAAAGAGCCTCTCACTTCTGAATTCGTATCGAAATAAAAAGCCGCTCCGCGCAGGACATTATTGTTTTGTAAAAAGATAAAAACAGCAGTATAACATATTCATCAAAAGATCAACAAAATAACCAAAGTACGAATTATTGTACAAAACTGTGAGCAGAGCTGTCTTAGCAGTCTAGCACTTGGCACACGAACAGCCACCTAGCACTTGCGAAGGCAAAACAATAATGAGTCCACTAGTCCTGACCTGCGGTCAGAGCCTACTTATTCTCAAGTCATTGTCACATCTGCAAAAACTGTAACAGGCTTCCGCCCTGAAATCTTCATCTGCCAATAGAATGTCACTATTCTATGCCAGCTTTAATGATGTTACCGTTCCCCTTCTTCTGACTGACACGTCAGTGGCAACATTGTAACTGTCATATCTTCTTATCACTTCGCGGTCATCTCACAGTGACCATATCTTCTTCACCAAGTCTGTTACTCTCGAGCAGGCATCCCGCGCGAGGTCTGCCATACTCGTCATAACTGTCACGCCTGTCACTAGCTGGACAAACCCGGCTCCGGTACCACGAGAAGCCGGCGTTTGTTACAAACGAAGAGCCGCGTGCTCCTGCTGGTGGCTCTCGCGTAGGGCTGCCGGCGCACTCATCCCCTTGATGATGTCAATGGGAGCGCGACGTCCATCACGGTCAACAGAAGAATCCGTACCCCGAAGCCAGGTGTCAGCCACAGAGTTCCGCTCCACGACGAGGTCCAAGACGTCATATAGGAGCCCATTAACTTTCTCGATAACCAGAGAGGTGGGGTCGTCGAGGTCAAAGGGGGCCAAGTCCAGCCCAGCGGACTGAAACTCGCTCCGAAGCTGCACCACCAACTCGGAGAGGCGGTCGGTGTCGTCAGTACCACGATAGTGATGTTTCTTGGAACAAGGATATCCTCGCGGATACCCTTGGCCCAAGCCCGATGTAAGCGTCCCTTGTCAGGGATATGACCGATGACACATGTGTCATGCATGTCATACCGGTCATACATGTCATACCATGTCATGCCATGCCATGTGTCATAAATGACATACAGTCGTCGAGTATTGTCAGTACGGCCGACTATGACATGAACAGTCATAATGTCTGTCATCCACTTAAGGTGAGTGACACCTGTCATCGAGAGGCCAGGTATTGGCATCGAGATGGCGAAGCAAGACAAATCTTGAAGAACCGAAGTGTTCTGAGAAGACGCGTCTTCGCTTCAAGCATGAAATGAACAGCATGCGAGCATCAATGGCTACTGCCCCGTGGTACTTGTCACAGTACTGTTTTCGAAAACAGTACTATGACAGGTAGCACTTCAAATTTGTCGCACCGGGTATTTTATTTGTCGTGTCGCAAGACAAACTGGAATTATACCGTGCGACAGAAACGAGCTGGGGGCTCATGTCTGTCGCAGGTGCGACAATCATGAGGACCACGCTCATTTCTGTCGTGAAAATTCACAGAAAATTTCCGAAAATGAAATTAAGCTAGGGGGGACACAACAAACGAATAGTACCGCGATTATGACATGAAAAACAAAATTACTGAACGAGTAGTACCGCGAATATTACATAAAACACAGGTGTATTATACGATCACTTGGGGACATTCATATAGCACGAGGCATACATGAGTAGCAAGCAAGCAAGCATTTCAGATGGATAAAGATACTAAGAGAAAAACCGATTACTCTCTTAAAAAATATTAGCATAATTACTTATTACTACTAGGCTGCTAGTTTCTAATACAAGGATTCAACTACCCGAGGGCGATATGAAAATCTAAACAAGGAAACTAGAGCACAGCGCACGTTCCAAAATCTTCAGAACCAAAACGTTTCCTGCAGCACACGAACAGCGAATCAGTCAGGACGTTGGGGATCGAACCCAATACCGACAGCCAACTGCTGTCCGCATTTCACCCTCGGGTTGGCGTCTACGTACAAAATAGACGTTTTGAAAACAGCAGCGGAACAGTGGGTGGAAAATCTAAAATTCTGAACATCAATGATCGGCGAAACCTAAACAGAGCTGGCAGCCACAGGATGCCGCGAGCACTCTGCTGGCGGCATAAAAAGATGCTCGGCGTAAAAAACAAAACCTGCAAAAAACGAAACGCTGGTTAGTAAAGACGTTGGGAATCGAACCCAACCCGTCGGAGAATCCCGCCGGTCTCCAAGCACCCCTTCAGCTTAGTAGGGCCAGAGGGAAAGATGCCGCCAGGAACGTTGCTGGCGGCTTCAGAAAAGGCACAGCATGAATCATACACTATCGCCGTTGCTGGCGCCTTCAGAAAAGGCACAGCATAAACCTGCAAAAAAACAGAGCGCTGCTCAGGAAGGAAGAATTCCTGTTGGAAATTGAACCCAAACCGTCAGGCGGGATGCAAAGACGCCCGACGGCCTCCAATCATCCATGTATCGCAGGATGGGCTGCTGGTGGGATGCGGCTCATGTGAGAACATCGCAGGAACGCCCCCCCGCCGGGTTCCACGCATGCACACGAAAATATGGTCGATATGAAATATCGCTAAAGAAAAGTAGCGCGCAAAAATCATTAATCAAACATAAACACAAGCCGCGCGCTGAGACAGCGAGCAGGTAGGCGCAAGATAAGAGCTTGGAGAAAAATGAAAACGTTGCCGACCAGGATCATACCATATCCACTTTTGTCCAGGCCGCGCCGCCGATAGGAGTGGTGAGATGATCTTGAATGACGAGATGCGTAAATAATTGTAAATTCAGCATATCTTCGGGGTAAAATATGGAATTGTTACCCGTGTCTCTCGTTGTCGGTTACGAACGATCGGTCGAAAGAATCCGGGGGAGGACTGCTGAGATGCTATCGTATCATGATTGGCCGGTAAAGCGCGAGCGCTCGACACAATCATGGTAGGACTGCTGACATGGATGAAAAACAGCATATATATCTTCGTGGTATAATTTTGAATTGTTAAACGTTTCTCTCGTTGTCGGTCGAAAGAATCCGGGGTAGGACTGCTGATATGCTATCGTATCATGATTGGCCGGTAAAGCGCGAGCGCTCGACACAATCCGGGGTAGGACTGCTGACATGGGCAGAAAATTTTCGAAAAATTTCCAACGGCATAATTTTTGAGGGACAGCTCCTGCGGTGTGGCCTGTTGATGTCACTTTTTTCCAGGAAACCTGTTTCGCTCCTTTAAGGGAAACGAAATGAAAAACAGCATATTTCTGAAAAAGCTGCGAAGCGTCCTTAATATAAACGGATCTTTTGCGACACGACAAATAAAATACCCCGTGCGACACAAATAAGGGGCTACCACTATGACAAGTACTGACGCGGTGGAATTTTTTTCGATGCCCTCTTGTTCAATACCGATGATATCCTTCATATAATATCATCTTTGGGACCCAAACTGAGTTACCTTGTGCCCCCCTTGGTCGACAGACCACGTGCAGTGCTCTCGCTGGTAGCATGTTGTCACTCGGGTAGTACTTTATGTGATATAGTGGTTACGGCCTTGTGTGAAAAAATGGTGTCACCTCTTTCGATTTTTTTTCTGAGAGATTTTGGCATCAAGTATGCCCCACAATCATGCAAATTGAAGATATGTAGTATGCCCAATGATGTGTGATTTCGTGGGCCCGCTGGCATACCGTGACATGCTGCAATTGGCATGATAACATCCACCCTACTACATGTGAAAAACCGCTAATATATTCCAAGCGATCCAACGTGGTACAAGTAGCATGCTAAAATTCATTCCAACAGGTGCCCAAACGCCGTACATCGCCCAAATATGATTCAAAATGATATTTTGGACTATAACCAGCATCGAACGGGGCCTATACGTTGGCGGGGATGCATAGTTGAGTGTCGGATATGCGCTATGACCTCACAGTCAGCACAGGTGTACGCGTACGCAAGTAGCATGCTAGGAATCACCCCAACGGGCGCCCCTAGCGCCATATATCGCAAGGGCATGACTCAATATGATAATCCGGACTACGAGACGTACTGATTTGGGCATGGTTGATATTGGAGGTGCATGATTGAGTGTTGGGGACGAGGTGCTAGGGTCTGGCAGACAGAGTACCAGTACGCATACACAAGTAGCATGCTAAAATTCATTCCAACAGGTGCCCAAACGCCGTACATCGCCCAAATATGATTCAAAATGATATTTTGGACTATAACCAGCATCGAACGGGGCCTATACGTTGTCGGGGATGCAAAGTTGAGTGTCGGATATGCGCTAAGACCTCACAGTCAGCACAGGTGTACGCGTACGCAAGTAGCATGCTAGGAATCGCCCCAACGGGCTCCCTAGCGCCATATATCGCACGGGCATGACTCAACATGATAATCCGGACTACGAGACGTACTGATTTGGGCATGGTTGATATTGGAGGTGCATGATTGAGTGTTGGGGACGAGGTGCTAGGGCCTGGCAGACAGAGTACCAGTACGCATACACAAGTAGCATGCTCGCAATTATTGCAACGGGTACCCTAGCGCCGTACATCGCCCAAATATGATTCAAAATGATATTTTGGACTATAACCGGCATCGAACGGGGCCTATACGCTGTCGGGGATGCATAGTTGAGTGTCGGATATGCGCTAAGACCTCACAGTCAGCACAGGTGTACGCGTACGCAAGTAGCATGCTAGGAATCACCCCAACGGGCGCCCTAGCGCCATATATCGCACGGGCATGACTCAATATGATAATCCGGACTATGAGACGTACTGATTTGGGCATGGTTGATATTGGAGGTGCATGATTGAGTGTTGGGGACGAGGTGCTAGGGCCTGGCAGACAGAGTACTAGTACGCATACACAAGTAGCATGCTCGCAATTATTGCAACGGGTACCCTAGCGCCGTACATCGCCCAAATATGATTCAAAATGATATTTGGGACTATAACCAGCATCGAACGGGGCCTATACGTTGTCGGGGATGCATCGTCGAGTGTCGGATATGCGCTAAGACCTCACAGTCAGCACAAGTGTACGCGTACGCGAGTAGCATGCTAGGAATCACCCCAACGGGCGCCCTAGCGCCATATATCGCACGGGCATGACTCAATATGATAATCCGGACTACGAGACGTACTGATTTGGGCATGGTTGATATTGGAGGTGCATGATTGAGTGTTGGGGACGAGGTGCTAGGGCCTGTCGGACAGAGTACTAGTACGCATACACACGTAGCATGCTCGCAATTATTGCAACGGGTACCCTAGCGCCGTACATCGCCCAAATATGATTCAAAATGATATTTGGGACTATAACCAGCATCGAACGGGGCCTATACGTTGTCGGGGATGCATCGTCGAGTGTCGGATATGCGCTAAGACCTCACAGTCAGCACAAGTGTACGCGTACGCAAGTAGCATGCTAGGAATCACCCCAACGGGCGCCCTAGCGCCATATATCGCACGGGCATGACTCAATATGATATTCCGGACTACGAGACGTACTGATTTGGGCATGGTTGATATTGGAGGTGCATGATTGAGTGTTGGGGACGAGGTGCTAGGGCCTGGCAGACAGAGTACTAGTACGCATACACACGTAGCATGCTCGCAATTATTGCAACGGGTACCCTAGCGCCGTACATCGCCCAAATATGACTCAAAATGATATTTGGGACTACGAGAAACTAATTTTGTAGCCTTATGTGAGGGGAAATATTTTTTTGGGAATTTAACGTTTGAGTGGGTCTAGCAGCCGAGTCGTAGTTGATCCTGGCTGGATATTTGGGTGGTTGCCGCCATTAAGATGCCGTATATTCATCTTAGGATGCCATGTGAGGTACATGGATGTGGTATAACACTTTATAGGTCACATGGCTCCATGTATCGAGGAAGTTATGGCCGATTTGGCTTAGGGTGCGGGTGCGGGGGAATGGTATAATTGGGCGTTGAGCGGCCACCGCACCTTTCGATATGAATGACACGCTTATGCCTATTACCCGCAGCTTAAGGTGGCTTAAGCCACCTTAACTTGAAGGGCTCATTGGGGCTTCCTCGGCGGTGCTTTCAAAATTTGGAGACCTGCGTCGTCAAGATCTTGAGCTGCTCTTTCTGCAGTGTCTTATCAAAAGTGTGATCTGAGTTCATCTTGACCCTCAAAATCTTGGGTGGCTACTGCCCGGCAGTACTTGTAATAGTACTGAAATCGTGTTCAGTACTATTACAAGTACTGAATCCCCGCGAATTTTTTCAGGCATCTCCGTTGGTTCGGTTGGGCTACCATCCATATCTTGGCACATTTATGACCTAAACTAATTTGCCATATGCTCCATTGGTCGATATTCCACTTGGAGGCTTCTCACTGGACGTATATAACACAATGGGCAGTGATTTTCCGGATTACCTGCTTGACAAATATGTCGAAAATGACATGCCTCTTTCAATAATTTTTTTCAGGCACACCACACCGCCGAATCAAGTGGGAAAGCATTCAAATTGAAGGCAGACATCATATCTAATCACTCACATATCATGGAACAATTTGGTATCATGATACCAATTGTATATATTGTTGTAAACTTCCACCTTCCATGTGAAAACCTATTATATTCCAAGCGATCCAACGTGATTCACGTAGCATGCAAATGTTCATTCCAACGGGTACCCAAGCGCCGTACATCGCCCAAACATGATTCAAAATAATATTTTGGACTATAACCAGCATTAAACTGGGCCTATAGGTTGTCGGGGATGCATGGCTGAGTGTCGGTCATGCGCTAAGACCTCGCTGTCAGCACAGGTGTACGCGTACGCAAGTAGCATGCTAGGAATCGCCCCAACGGGCGCCCTAGCGCCATATATCGCACGGGCATGATTTGATATGATAATTCGGACTACGAGACGTACTGATTTGGGCATGGTTGATAATGGAGGTGCATGATTGAGTGGTGGGGACGAGGTGCCAGGGCCTGGTAGACAGAGTACCAGTACGCATACACAAGTAGCATGCTCGTAATCATCCCAACGGGTACCCAAGCGCCGTACATCGCCCAAACATGATTCAAAATAATATTTTGGACTACGAGAAACTAATTTTGTGGCATAATGTAGGGGGAAATAATTTTCGGGGAATTTAGCATGGGAGGGGGCACTACAGGGGAGCTGAAATCAGTCCTGGCTCAAAATTTGGGTGTTACAGCCATACACATACATATTTTTTACATTCCTATCGTGCATAATGTACACAAATGTCACATAACACTTTATAGGTCACACAGTTCCAAGTATTGAGGAAGTTATGGCTGTTTAGGGTTTTGGTTTGGGTGTGCGGAAAATGATATGTTTGAGGGGCCGCCAACAACCACGCTTGGCGATAGCAAGGAATGACGCATTTAATGCATGCTATGCATATGGAAAGGCCATGAGCAAGTAAATTTGTCATCTATACATGTATATCGAATTTTAGAAGCCTTCACGACCGCCATACCGTGACTTATGTTCTTATGTCACACGTTCGCGCGGAGCCAATTCAATAATTTTCGTCCTTGAAAAAAGCGAATTTCGGATTTCTGGCGGGTGTGGGTCATATTCCATCACCGCGCGGGCCCAAATTCATATCAATCACGCAAGTGACTCGCTAGATATCTTCAATACCTTCCAATATCGAAACATGATGGTTGGTTTGACCTCCAAGGCCTCGCATGAGGGTCTCTCAAGGGTTATAGTGTTCAGTACTTGTAACAGTACTGAGCAAAATAAATTATTTTCAGGCATTTTACCCATCGAAAGCGCGCTCAAAATACACCACCTTAAACTTGATGGTGGCATGTATACACGTTTTCAGAAATTCAAAAGGGTCGTAAATGAATTTTCTGAGATGTGGTTTGACCTATATGACCAAGTTTAATGCCGGCTACGTCTATTTTACTACGGTACTTGTAACAGTACTGAAGCTCCGGGCAGTAGCCATGGGTTGAAGTAGGGTGGGTATTTCCCAATTTTCCTTAAGATGGCTTAAGCCACCTTAAGCCAATTAGCTCACGGGGGCTTCCACGAAGGCGCTTTTCAAAATTTGGAGACCTGTGATGTCAAGATCTCGAGCTGCTCTTTCTGCAGTGTGTTGCCAAAAGTTTGATCCGAAGTCATCTTGACCCTCAAAATCTCGGTTGAAGTAGCATGGGTCTGCAAAAACCGGAAAAATCGTTCAAAATTCACTCAATGTTGCGCCCTCTTGGATACTTCCCAAAATTGCTCACCGGGAACTTGGGCTCGCCGAATAATGCATATAGTGTCTAAAAGAAGACATTGTCGCCGTCATTTTGAGCTAAAAAAATCTAGTTTCCGGTACCGATAGCTTCCGCAATAATTGAAAACGTTAAGGTGGCTTAAGCCACCCGAAGGGTAATAGGCACTTAATGCATCTTATGCGCATGGATATGCCATGAGCACTTAAACTGACCAACTATACATACATATTGAATTTTAGAAGCCTTCACGAGCAGCATACCATGACTTATGTGCTTATGCCACACGTTCGCGCGGAGCCAATTCAAAAAAACAATTCCTCGAAAAAAGCAAATTTCAGATTTCTGGCGGGTGTGGCTCATATGCCATCGCCGTGCGGGGCCTAATCCGTATCAATCACGCAAGTGAGTTGCGAAATACCTTACACACCTTCCAAATTCGAAACATGGTGGTTGGTTTGACCTCCAAGGCCTCGGAAGAGGGTCTCCCAAGGGTTCTAGTGTTCAGTACTTGTCACAGTACTGTGCGAATTAATCAATTTTCAGGCTTTGCACCCCTTGAAAGCATGCCGTATAAAAGCGTGTCTAAATCCATTTCTACTCTATAGTATCGTCGAAAACAAATCAATAGGGTCCTAAATGGTTTTTCTAAGCTGTCAACTGACCGATCTAGCCTTATAAGATGGCCGCTAGAGTGATTCAACCTTAGTACTTTGTGACAGTACTGCTCCACGGGGCAGTAGCCATCGTGAGCAGGGTAGATATCTTCCGCGGAGGTGACTCGGCCCGCATCGGAAATTCACTTCGGCCACATTTCGGCCCGTGTCGGCCCGAACCCAAAATTGCCCGCCGCAGGCGCAAAATTTTAATTTTAAGTATGACAATTTGTCAAAAATCGATAAATTTTTGGAAATTTATCGATTTTCCCCTTAATGCGACTCGGCCCATCCGCAACTTTTCCTTCGGCCCGCCTTCGGCCCGGGCCTCCGTGACACGGCCCCGGGCCGGCCAATCCCAGGAAGATATCTTCCCTGATCGTGAGGGGTTAAAGTCAATAGTGTAGGCACAGTAGTTCTTGATAGCCCGCTCTGCTCTCTGGAGGGTCTCTGCGCCATCCATCATCCATGACTCAATGGCTGCGAGCCACTGGGGTCTAGCAGCTGGCGGGCTGTCCTCGAATAGGTCCTCGACGTCCAGCACAGACAGTGGGTCCTTCGGGAGGTCGGTCTTCTCATCCACCACTCCAGCTTCCTTCAGTTCATCACGCGGGGTCTTCACAACGTAGTCTGCCCTCCGGGAAAGGGCGTCAGGGACTAGCAGGAGGGCGCCCTTCACGTACTCCATGCGGGGAACACATACCTCCACCAAGTCCATGTACTACCGCGCTTGGCGCCTGCTGAGCCCCCTTCCAGGTGACACCAGCCACTCCAGGGGCCGGTGATCCCCCTGCAGGCAGGCCGAACTCCGAGAAGATCAGGTAATGCCTCCAAGTCATTGTGGTGCAGTGGCGCAGTGCGCAGAGCTCCCGCTCACCCGTGTGGTAGTTCTGCTCAGCCGCGGAGAACTGGCGACTCTCGTAGGCAATGACCTTCACTCCCTCCCCGGTGTCCTGCATCGACACTCCTCCCAGTGCTACACAATTGGCGTCCGTCTGCGCCAAGAAGGGGACAGTGCCATCCGCTGCCTTCTCGTTATGTCCGGAAGAGCCAGCACCGGGGCAGAAGAAAGTGATGTCTTCATTCAGCTCCTCGAAAGCCCACTGTTGCTGTTCTCCCCATTCCCACGGCACACCCGTCTTGGCGAGGGAGGTGAGGGGCTGGGCGATCTCGGAGAAGCAGTGCACAAAACGGCGGTAATACCCGGCCAATCCAAGATACTGCCGGACCTGCGTCACCGTCTCCAGCCGTGGCCAGTCCTTGATCGCCGCCACCTTATCATGCTGTGGCTGGCAATCCTTGGCGGACAGAGTATGGCCAAGGAACCGCAGGGACTCCTTACACATCTGTGCCTTGGAGTCCTTAAGGTACACCCCAGCTTCCTGACAGGTCTCCAGAAACTGCTTCACGTGGTTGTAGTGCGCCTCGATGTTATCGCCCTTAGTGAACACAACCACGTCGTCAATGAAGATACTCACAAATAAGGGTAGGTGTCCCAGCGCCCTCTGCACGTGCGCCGTTGGTACTGGGAGGGGGAGTTCTGCAGTCCCTGTGTGTGGCATCAATAACCAGCTATTTTGGACATTAAATTTTGTGGGGGTCTAGTATCTTGAGATTTAGGATCTTGAAATCTGCGGGTTTGTTTTTGCGATGATGATCTTCCGTTGCACGTTTGTCGCTAAGGGAGGTGCTTCGTCGCCCCTCCAGGTGTAACATTTTCGATGAGTGTCAGGGAACATGTGGCGCACTTCTCAGGCGTGGGTCCATGGAATTCTGACCATCTTGAAAATATCGCCCTCTCCTTCACAAGAGCTCCGTTCGGGCGCAGATTTGATCGGGGCATGATTGTGCTGAGGGCAGAGATCATGAAGATGGTGGATTCACTTGCCGATCGGGCGTGAGAGGGGAGACTGGATGCTCTCAACCACGACAACATCAATGCGGGATTCTATATCGTAACGTCGATTGGTTCGACACGTCTATGTCGGTGCTTCCTCACCCCTTTGGGCGAAATTTTCATATTTTCGGGGAACGGGTGGCACACTCCCCAGGAGTGGGTCACCGGAACCCTGCCAGACTTTCAAATCGTCCATCCTTCTCCGCAAGAGCGGGGCCTAGTTTATAAGACTGGGGTGCGATTTTTGAGTGCTGGCACTCTCTACCGAGCAGCGGTCGCCGATGTGGTTTTGCATTCTCGGGCATATTAACCGCTTCCTACGAATAGCTCTGCAGACAATTTATTCGATGGAACCTTCAGTGACAATGCTTCATAAATCTAGAGGACACCTGTGTTCGGAGTTGTCTCTCATGAAAGAATTAAATCGTCCCTTTTCAATGGAAATTTCGGCAAATCGGCAATCGGAGGCTAAGTTGTGGAATTCGCCATTTGCACGCCTTTATAAGAGGGCATGGATGCAGATTTGGGGTTGCAGGGACGCGGCCCATGATGGAACCTGGGTGCTTCTTGCGAGAGTTAGGATTAGGAAATAGGATGTGACACCTGACATCTATGATACGGAGGAATATGAGGCTGTTGTTGGAATTTGAAACGGGTTAACCCCAGACAGAGTTCGTTCTTGGGATCGTTCCCGCGCACGGCGCCCCGTGATTCAGTATCATACGTAAGTCTTGGGATTTCCCTTCGTTTGGAAGCAAGTAATGCAATCAACACAATGCCTTTCCCAATGGTCGCACACGGGGTCATGCGATTGCCCAGCCGAGCAGGCTGAAAACTCGACAAATCTGTGATCGGTTGCCGTTTTCTTGCAGTTTGGCTTCACGGGACTTCGGGAGGATCTGTCATCCGGAATTCCTTGTGCAGGAAGAGTGGTAAATGACTAAGTTCTAATGTATGTAGGAGTGGTTGTGTCCAACGACGAGGCGGCCGTGTCGGAACAGGAATTTGTACACTCCAAATCAGGTTCTCCCGCGTGTATTGTTAGTTCGCCTATGAATTAATATGGGGTTGAGTTGTTTCAATCAAGAGGACACGCCGGAGCCGTCAAGAGACATATCATTGCGAAGAGGTCCGTGTCGTTACTTTTGATCCTCGTGAAGGTGTGCGTTGTTAAGAGGCCATGCGTGTAGCTGCCCGGAGTTCCTTTTTTTTCCTTTTAAGAAAGGTGCCAACCGAATGGTATAAGGAAATATGTTCGCAGATCGACTTTCGGAGGGATTCTGAGTCTGATCGATAATATGTTCACTGATAATGTTCTTAGGAGCGTCCCAATCGCTTGTTTCAAATTAAGCAGGAATGTTAGGGGATGCGTGCCGGTTTATTCCGCGGGGAATTGTTATTATTCAACATTCGCTAGGACGGGGGCGTTTGCCTATTGGTTGAGTCTTTTTTTTAGGCGTTGGTCTTTTACAGGTAACGAGGGATTGCGTGCCTGAGACGTGTGGGGAATTTCGACAACATTGACAGATATTTGACAGGTCAATGGCTACTGCCCGTCAGTCCTTGAGATAGGACTGAAACCCGTTTCAGTCCTATCTCAAGGACCGATGTTGCTACAATTTTTTAACCGTCCTCTTGGTGTTTTTGGCGCCTAGCCACTGAATGGTAGTCTCATTATTAGGACCCAAACTAAGTATCCTTAATCGCCATTTGCCTTATATCGTGATTATCACTATAACAACTAATCTCCTAAGTATTCCTAAATATTCCTAAGAATCTCCTAAAAATCTCCTAAACATGTCATATGAACACATACTTAAGTATAAACTCGTACTGTATGTTAACATTGGGTTCTCCTAAAGTTGGGTAATTAGTGATTGGACGAGAGTATATATAAACTTGGTATAATTCAAAAGTTAGGAAAATGACACAATATAAACCGATGACACATTTAAATACGCAGCTATGTTATTGGTCCAATGTTTAGGAAACCCTAGGCATCGTGCTTTGCTATTGGCTAGATGTTTAGGAAAACCTAATATGGTGCTATTTTATTGGCCCGATGTTTAGGAAAACCTAATATGCTGCTATTTTATTGGCCCGATGTTTAGGAAACCCTAGGTATTGTGCTTTGCTATTGGCTAGAAGTTCACGAAAACCTAATATGCAGCTATGTTATTGGTCCAATGTTTAGGAAACCCTATGCACTGTGCTTTGCTATTGGCTAGATGTGTAGGGAAACCTAATATGCAGCTATGTTATTGGCCCAATGTTTAGGAAACCCTATGCACTGTGCTTTGCTATTGGCTAGATGTTTAGGAAAACCTAACATGCAGCTATGTTATTGGTCCATTGTTTAGGAAACCGTAGGCACTATGCTTTTCTATTGGCTAGATGTGTAGGGAAACCTAATATGCTGCTATTTTATTGGTCCAATGTTGGGGAAACCCTAGGCACAGTGTATTACAATTGGCTAGATGTTTAGGGAAGCCATTGGTCCATAAATACAGTATGAGAAAGTCCTACACAGGTCCACGCCGCATACAAGTATTAGGCTATTGTTCAGCAGTTCAGCCATGGTTCAGCCAATCAATGCTCTCTAGCTGGGTCAGGCGATGCTGGAAGCCGATGCACGACACGCGTGCCGCGCTAGGTAAAGTGAATCGGGTGGTCTCATTAGTAACAGCCCGTGCGTACTTGATGAAATAGGTGCATGACGTGGCAGTGTGTACTGCCAGGGAGATCTTGAAACATGGCCTTGGTGAGGATGGCGGCACATGGTACGATGAGCTCTACACAATCCTCCTTGTCCACCACTGTTACCCCTTGCTTTGTACGGTACTCGTCTTGGATTTCTCTGTACGCAACGACCCGTGCCAGGCGACACACCACCTGCTGTGTTGCAGAGTTTGTCACAAGGTAATACGCGAGGATTTGTGCGTAAGGGTAGCCTGGTGGTAGACCTAGCTCGCCGAAACCACTGACGGTACCAGTGAGGGAGACGTGGTGTGAGATTCGCTTCGTGGCTCGCATGTACTGGGAAGAATGCACCACCTCTGTGTTGAGGGACATCCTGAGGTACACCGTGATGTCACATTCCCCAGGCGATGCCTGCGCACAACTTGCCAACAGGCGATCAAGTTGCAGCCGCAGGTTGCATGGGAGAGTAGTGGACAATAGTTTCCTCCCTGTGCCCAAAAAATAACAGGGCGCCTCGACCAATTTCGCCGCTGGATCCGTGGCAGCTCTGACGGTGGGTTTGGGAAACAACTTCTCCGCCAAGACATCCATGCTGCGCATATTTGGGTTTCTGAAGCGGTACTCCTGTAGGGCATCTTCGTCACAAATAGCGTTCACGATAGCCTCCACTGGCTTTTGTTTCACGTGGGTATCCTTAACCACTCCCTTCAGACGCTGAATGGCACGCTCCACCCACAACTCCATGGCTGCACCGACCTCGCCCAAATAGTGTTCTTGCCGAAACAGATACACCACTGCCAGCCTCATGTTGTATGTGAGCAGTTTCAATATACCTGTGTTTTCCATGACGTTTGCATGCGCTCGGAGGTGATCGCGTGCTGCCGCTCTAGCTCCTTCCACCTCGGCAGTACTCCACCCCGCGTGAGTTCCCGAAGCTCGCACATAGTGAAGCACAGCTCTGCGCAGTTGCTGCCAAGCGTCCTCCATCACCATATTCCACTTGGCGAGTTGATCACCAATCACCAGAGGGCTGTAGTAGATGATCCAGTTCAGGACGTCCTCCATTGTGTACATGCCTGTCACACAACCAACCATCCAACTGGGCGATGTAGCATGTCCCATTATACACACTACAGGTCTCCGAGGCGTGGCACTCATGGCAACGTCAACTAATGCAGGTTTGCGATGTGCGTAGCGCACATCCCTGACAAGCCTACTTAACTCACCGAAATATTGCACAATGTCGTTGTACTTGCGGATGACGTCGTGTGGAGGCTTCACGAGCTTCGCCCGGGCTTGCATTTCGTCCAGAATCGTCTTGGGCAAAATGAAGGTCGCGTCGGGTACCCCTGGAACTTTGCCCAATAATAGCTTCCAGAATCTCTTCGCCAGCCCGTATAACACGCAGTGCCCGAAGGGGACTGCGTATTGAAACATGGGATCGAAGTACGGGATCAACTCGAGCGCACCGCGCCCATGCCGTCCAGTCATTTTCGGGGATTCCCCTCCTTCGGTTCTAGATACCAACCCAGCATGCCCGTCTTTAGAAAGCATGAGGAGCTCTTCGTCCGCATACACCTCGGATTTCCCCTGCACGGTTGTCATTGTTAGCTTCACCGGCTTGGCATACCCCTTGAAATACATTCCCTTCCCGCCGGGACCGCTCGTCCCTTCGAACAGACTGTAGGCATCAGCCCGGTAGCTACCGACTCCCATAAACCGCCCCATTGTGATCCGCATCACCGAATCCGCGTGCACCATTCCCAAGAATACTTTAAGTTTGTAAGTTCTCTCCAGGAAACTGTCGTACACCTCAAACCCGTGCATTAGGCGTAGCAACTCGGCTTCAAATAGTGCCCATATCACCAGGGGATTCTTCTCCTTTTGCCGGGGGCCGCGTGTAAGCCACGGCACCCGATGCCACATATCACGTTGACGAAACTGCAACCATCCATTGCGACACCCATCCCACATTGCGTTCATCCACCGTACGCCATTGGTATTCATTTACAAAACAGCATTCGCATCACACCAGGCCCTTCATTTCCAAAGCGTACCAAGATGTGCAGATCCTCGCACTTTATCACGCCAGCACCCATGGAATATGACCTGGTCACAAAGAAAGCAGTTGTTATACTATATACAGAAAAAAGAAAAAAAAACATCCATTCAGGCCGCAGCATCCGTGCTGCCACAAATACAACGAAAGCTGGGAAATCGAGGGTGATGGCGTCGCCATCGCACCCGATGTCCGAGTTCCACAGTTGGGCATCATCCGCGCCGGGAGAGAGGATCATCGAGCGGTGCTCCGCGTATTCCACACCAGGATCACCCCCCTCTGGAGGCGGCTCTACAGGTGTACTCGCTGACGGCGAAAGCAAGGCACCTCCGACGGCCTGATCAATACGTTCGGCCAGCGCTGCCGTCCAGAAGTCAAGTCCTGTTCGAGCATCCCGCCGGGCCCGTTGCTTGCAAAACTCCGGGTTACGCATCCAACGTTTTATAGTACGCTGCGGCGCGAAGTAATAAAACCAATCCCGTGGACGGAGCTCATCTCGACCATCGCTGGTACGTATGACCTCGAACCGTTTCTCCTTACACGTGCGCACCGGCGCACCGTCGGAGTTGGTTTCCAGTATTGTGTCACGGGTCTGGTTCTTGTCCCATGAGCTTCGGTCGTCGCCAGGGGGGTAATGTCGGCACCAATTCACGCATACATGCACGGCGTGGTCCATGTGTGACCCGGTCTTCAGAAACTTCCTCATTCTATATAGACTTGACGGAAGATTGCACTTTCCAGGCCCCCCCATGAGCATGATCAAAACCTTCAAAAACCTGTCGAATGCAGGCCTCGACCAATGTTGCGCCCTTCGCAGCTCCATGAAGTAGCAAACCGCCTCGCCCACCGTCATGTGGTCGGCGTCGGTATCCCCCACGAATAACGGGTCGCCTGGCGCCATATCTGTGTCCCACTCCTCCTGGTCAGGTACGACGTCGTTCACGTCCGATTTCGTAGGCAGGAATTCCTCCAGGTTCGAGCCGGCCTCGTTCCACAGATCTTCTTCCTCGCAATTGTGCTGGCTAAATATCTACATCCATTGGCAAGTAAATCCAGCCAGCAAGCCAGACCGTCGTCGGTATTTTGGAGAGAGTCTGCTATAAATGTGGCAATCCATGACAAACAAAGATACCAACCCGCGCAAAGGAAACAAGAGAGCGCTAGCAGATTTCTAGGCATTCCCCGATGGGTGGCATATCGATGGGTGACGTGGCAAATACCTGCAGAAATGTGCTTTTCGTGACATCAGCCTCCGGCTCAGGGGCGTCCGCCGCTGCAGCAAGCAATTTCTGCACATCGTCATCCTCCTCATCTGAGTCCAGATAGTCCAGTGTAGACACGGGGTCACCTTGCACCACACCCTCGTCGAGTTGAATCTTCACCTCGGAAGGGACTCCATGTACACCGTGCATGCCGCTGTCCGGGAAAGTCATGCTTGTGAACACGGATGGTTCAACATCGTGTAGGGTAGGTCCTGTTGATGGTAGGGAAGTCACACGATACCGCGTGTCCATGCGTCCCCCATGGTCCGTAAGCCATGCATCGATTATTCCCAGAAGGTTCTTTTCGGCAGCCGAGGGAGGGCCTCGACATGCTTCTACGAGTTTCAGCTGCGCGCGCATTGTGCGTCGTATGGTGGTGCGGGTGCTTGCGGATCGCTGCACCATTTGTTCCACCTCCTCCTCCGTGAACGACACCGCTGTCCAGTTAAACCAGTCCTTCTGTCCTGCGCACATGCCACAGTTATACCCAATTCCGGGACGATTTACATGCATTCGTTATAGACAACTTGTGCATGTTCGGCGTGCCATCAGCAGGTTAATTCATCACTGCAATTGTCATCAGAAGGCGCAACACCTATGCGACGATCATTTCGCAAGGAACAGCGGGTTGTGAAATGGAAGTAAGCGTGCTTCTTCCGCCCTGGCATCTCCTTGCATCACCTGGGTACATCTGTATCAGAAAAGGATCGAGTTCGGGTTTTGTACTTGCTAATCACACTGCTCAACCGAATGGTTGTTGATTCCGCCAGGAGTAAACCTAGCAGGCTGCCAACTCGTTATCGCATGGACGGCACCTCCCGGTGCACTACAGATCAAAACAACCTGAAATGAAATTGTTATTAACGTGCTTGTTTCCGCCAGGTGTAAACCCAGCAGACTGCCAACTCCATATCGCATGGACGGCACCTCCCGGTGTACTAGAGATCAAACCAACAGAAATGAAATTGTTATTAACGTTCTTCTTTCCGCCAGGAGTAAACCCAGCAGGCTGCCAACTCCATATCGCATGGAAGGCACCTCCCGGTGTACTATAGATCAAACCAACCAGAAATGAAATTGTTATAAACGTTCTTTTTTCCGCCAGGAGTAAACCCAGCAGGCTGCCAACTCCATATCGCATGGAAGGCACATCGCGGCGTGCTACACGTCAAAACAAACAACCACCTAATGTTGCGTCAGCGTACATCACAAATAAACAAACTGATATCTGGCGTCTTTCCAAACTTGCTCTAGTTTCTACGGCGCTTGTTGTCCTCCCATGCGGGTGCTGCCGTCGGGTGCCGCCGTCCAGAAATTACGAGTGCGCAACGCTGGAATCCGGTCTGCGCCGAAATTACCACGGCACTCTGCCAGGGTCAAGGTGCGCTCTACGCCGGCCTCGTCCTTCCACCCAACCTCGTAGTTTCGTTTCACCCGGACTGCGGGCACGATTTTCATATTCATCTCCACCAGCTGCTCCCACGTCCAGGACTCCACCGTAAAGTCACCGTGGAAAATGCTGTAGTCAAACCTAGCCAGTGGCTCCACCGTGCCATCCACATTTCCATCGTCCGCTGCCACTAGGTGGCATCGCATGATCTCCGGATGTCCCATCGTGCGCCAAGGAGATGCATCGCCGATGGTCTCGTGCTCAAACACCGTTTCTCCCACATAGGCATCTACGTCTCGTTCGGTACCGTCCTTATCCTTCACCACGCCCCCGTACCAATCGCCGAACGTGATATGCGAATCAGATTGGAACTCTTCGATTGCATTCTCGGTCCAAGCTGTTACCGCCGCCTTACGTTTCGCCGCCGCGGTCATCGAGGCTCTCTTCGTTAGTAAGCCCCTTCCGTATGCGAGCACCTGTCGCATGTCATCATCGTCCGCGTCATCATCGTCGTCGACTTCCGCCATGCTTCGCACCGCTCGTGTTGCACGGGGTGCGCGCTGTGCGGCAGCCGCGGGAGCTTGCCGTATAGCCTGGTTAATCGATTGGAAAGCCGCCTTCAAAACGGATCCTTCTTTGCCTATTTTTTCAGGTCCTTAGTCCACCGCTCCCGCAACTCCGTCTCGACCTCCCCCCGCCACCCCGTCGTCCCGTGTTGCGTACTGAGAAGTTCAAAACCAGGCATGTGTACCTTCTCGAAGACGGCCGTCGCCGTCATGAAAACCTGTCTCTGCGTACCCCTCGCTACGTGCTGCACGTGTTCGATCAGTGCCGGTACACCCAGCTGCTGTACTTGCGGGAGCAGCTTTTGCTTCTCCCGCTGCAAGTCTTCGTATGCGGTTGGTGCGCAACCAAATGCAGCGCTCAACTTGCGTTTGTTGCCTGACAGTAGTGCGAAAACCCCCATGCCCATTTAGTATCATCTCCCATGATTGCGCAAACTAACACGAGAACATGTCAACTAACGCGTGTTTGTTCACGTACACATGCGCGAGTCGCAAACGGGTAGACTACGTACTAGCCATCGTTTTCTTCCTTTGCTCCTCATACTGGTCCGAACGCCCACCAACCCGACCTTGTCTACAACTCTACACCCCCTCCAACTGACGACGGCCACACGACAAACGACTCTCCCTCCCATGACCTCACATCATCCGCTCCTCCCACGAGCTGCGTACACAGGCTGGGTGTGATCCCATAAGTGCAGAGCTGGCGCGGGTAAACTAGAGGGTGCGCCTGCGCATGGCGTGTGTGAGCCGAACGCCCACCAACCCGACCTTGTCTACAACTCTACACCCCCCTCCAACTGACGACGGCTACACGACAAACGACTCTCCCTCCCATGACCTCAAATCATCCGCCCCTCCCACGAGCTGCGTACACAGGCTGGGTGTGATCCCACAAGTGCAGAGCTGGCGCGGGTAAACTAGAGGGTGCGCCTGCGCATGACGTGCGTGAGCCGAACGCCCACCAACCCGACCTTGTCTACAACTCTACACCCCCCTACAACTGAACGGCCACACGACAAACGACTCTCCCTCCCATGACCTCACATCATCCGCCCCTCCCACGCGCTGCGTACACAGGCTGGGTGTGATCCCATGCGTGCAGAGCTAGCGCGGGTACACTAGAGGGTGCGCCTGCGCATGACGTGCGTGAGCCGAACGCCCACCAACCCGACCTTGTCTACAATACTACACCCCCCTACAACTGAATGGCCACACGACAAACGACTCTCCCTCCCATGACCTCACATCATCCGCCCCTCCCACGAGCTGCGTACACAGGCTGGGTGTGATCCCATGCGTGCAGAGCTGGCGCGGGTACACTAGAGGGTGCGCATGCGCATGACGTGCGTGAGCCGAACGCCCACCAACCCGACCTTGCCTACAACTCTACACCCCCCTCCAACTGGACGGCCACACGACAAACGACTCTCCCTCCCATGACCTCACATCATCCGCCCCTCCCACGAGCTGCGTACACAGGCTGGGTGTGATCCCATGCGTGCAGAGCTGGCGCGGGTACACTAGAGGGTGCGCCGCGCATGACGTGCGTGAGCCGAACGCCCACCAACCCGACCTTGTCTACAACTCCACACCCCCCTACAACTGAACGGCGCAACGGCCACACGACAAACGACTCTCCCTCCCATGACCTCACATCATCCGCCCCTCCCACGAGCTGCGTACACAGGCTGGGTGTGATCCCATGCGTGCAGAGCTGGCGCGGGTAAACCAGAGGGTGCGCCGCGCATGACGCGCG
>LGRX02030300.1:0-27213 GCA_001247695.2 Cymbomonas tetramitiformis
ACACTTTTTGAACTTACTGATTGTCTTCAACACATGGACATCGGTGAAGTCATTCCATCCGCAGATCCTACATTCATTGCTCTTATATCTTCTTCATCAGCTCATCAGCTACACGACATCATTATATCCGAATATGATCGTGACACATTTGCACAGACTATTTTGGCTAAGCTGACATCATCGACTTCATCACAGTCAGTCAGCAGCTACAGCTTCGAGCTCATTCAGGGGTTGATCTATCGTAAGACCATATATGGCAGACAGCTGTACATTCCACCAACAGCTAAAGTCCCCACGGATGACGGTGAGATCACACAACTTCGCCACATTCTTCTTCATGAGTGCCACTCAGCCACTATTTCTGGTCATGTAGGCAAAAATCGCATGCTTCATCTTCTGCGTAGCCGGTATTATTGGCCAGGAATGACAACGGCAGCTATCAAGTACATTCGGGAGTGCCCCGTTTGTCAGCGCCAGAAAACGAGGCGACACAAACCTTATGGTCAGGCACACATACGATATTCCGTGCCTAAGACAAAATGGCTTGATGTATCTCTTGATTGGATCACTGATCTGCCTATCACCACTAATGGGCACGACCGTATATTTGTGGTAATGTGCCAATTCTCCCATCGTTGTCATCTCATTCCCTTCAGCATGACCTGGACAGCTCAGCATACTGCTTCTATATATATGCAGCATATCTTCAAGCTCCATGGTCTTCCGAGGAACATCATCTCAGATCGAGACACCAGATTCACCTCTACATTCTGGCAAACACTGTGGAAATCTACTGGTACGAGATTGTCCATGACATCGTCACACCAACCACAGTCGAATGCTGCCAATGAGAGAAGCCATGCCTTCATTGAGGACATCCTCAGGTAAATTTCAGATTGTTGATTCATGATTTGATTTCACCATCCTCTGGTTTACAAACTGATTAGTAGCATTTTCATTTTCAGGTGTTGTTGCAATGATACTTCAGCCAATTCGTGGGAGGACAAGTTGCCTCTGGTGGAGTTTGCAATTAACAATACCGTTTCTGCATCAACTGGTTATTCACCATTTTATCTCGACTCGATGGCGCAACCACTCTCGCCTCATGATCTGGTTATCACTATTCCGCCAGAAGCTCCTGTTCCAATACAAGAAGCTATTCGAGATCATTTTGACCAGTACTCGGCTGTTCATGCCAACGCGGTAGACAACATTTCCCGAGCAGCAGAAATTAGCCAAGCCAGATTCAATAAGACTCACATGCCTAAGCAGTTTGCAGTTGGGCAGAAAGTTCTTTTACGGACCGAGTTTATTCAATGGACTGGTTTGACAGAGGCAGGCAGACACTTTAAGCAGCCATATATTGGGCCGTTCACTATTTCCAAAGTGCTTAGCCATGGACGTGCATACGAGTTAGATTTCGGAAATCTTGATATCCGTATTCATCCGGTACAGCCTGTTTCCAGATTAGAGCTGTACAATGACTCGATTCAAGCACCTTTGCCTCTGCCACAGATGATCACCGAAGAAGGGCAACCACTATTTGAGATATCACATATACTCTCGGATAAGTTCACTAGAGGTGTCAAATACTATTTAGTACGATATGCAGGCTACGGTCCTGAGCATGACACCTGGGTCAAAGCCACAGAGCTGACCAATGCAGCAGACATTATAGCTGCCTATGAAGGCTAAACATATTAAGCCTTATGCCCTTACTTCTTGTAATATATACTAATACATGTCGATCATCTATACAACCTTGCTCTTAATGTTTATCATTATGTTGCATTGAAGCAGGAATTGATCCTTCCTTGCTAAAGGTGTAGTGAGCCTTGTTCAAAATCATACCCTTGCACAGATACGCACACATGCGAGATATCATATCTGTGGATAAATAAAAACTGCTAAATGCTACCTTTGCCAAAACCGTGGTTTGTCATCGGATTCTTGGCCAGTCATCCGAAGCTACCGGAGATAATGACTGAGGTAGAAGGAGTTGTGATCCTAAGTTGTGCTTGACAAACATGACTAAATAAATTTCACATTAGTACGTGGCGAATTCATTCTCACTCATCGCGATAGATGTTCGTCAAAGCGTGCGTACTGGACAAAAATATTGAGGAGTTGAGCAGACCGGTTAAGGATTATAAGTCCAATTCCGTTAAGCAGGGCCGCTCCGTTTGCATTAAAACAAGCCCCTTTGTTCGTTTATTATCGAAATCGGGCTCCCCATCACCGCCTAGGATCCTCCAAAGTAGCTTAAGGAGGGGAGGAAGAGTTGGGTGCACTATATCAGGCCGAGAATCGTTCGAATATAATTCGTTATAATCGTGGGATCATCGATCGCGCGAAGGCGACGACGGCTAGCGCAAATAATCCGTAACGTAGACTTCGGATGCTTTGAATCGTCTAGCACATACATGATAACGTGTGGATCAATCAGTAATCCAGCGTAGGATTGTATCGCGAAAACGCTCTTCATTGAACCTTGGAACGTCACTCAACGATACGATTTCCGGAAAGGTGGGCTACATCCTAAGGACTGTATGGCTAAATACCTAAGGTGAGGGACTAAAGTGGACTCAGTTCCCCCCAATAACCTAAAAACACCATGAGGGACGCCTCAAATCGGTGTAAGAAGACTGGTACCAGCAAGAAGCGACAACAACAAAGACATCAAAGACATATACAAAGGTATGCCCGTTGTGAGGTCACAACTCTCTTAAGAGGGGAGATCTGTCAGGGTTATGACCGATGACATATGTGTCATACATGTCATACATGTCATACCATGTCATGTTATGTCATGTCATATATTATTATGACAGTCGGTCGTGTCATATATTATTATGACAGTCGACAGTATGGTCGATCATGACTGTACAGGTCGAGTCGCGTCATACATTTATGACAGTCGTCAGTACGGTCGACGATGACTGTACATGTCGCCAGATGATTATGTCATATCATCAGGCATCCCTGTCATCGAGAGTTCGTATGATTGAACTCGAAGATGGCAAAGCAAAGATACATCTTGGAAACAAACCAAGAACCATCTTTAGCTTCCAGCATGCGCGGAACTCGCATGTGCGGCATGAACGAACTAGTCGTTATTACCATGCTGGTCGTTCAACCTACGTCTCGGGTTCACAACCCAATGGCGGTACCATCTAAGATGATGGGTGACGTAGGTATAAAAGTGAGGAAGCGTTGTGCTTCAGCAGTATCTTCTCACAGAAGCCTGCACTCATCCCCGCTCATTACTTACGCGTGTGTTACCGTCCCATAACACAGCGCTTTATATCAATATACTGAGGGCTCGCTTATCTAGCCCTAACACCTGCTCACCTGAATGCCGGTGGCAACTGGAGCCAGACCGAGCAGAAGCCGCGCGTGGCCTTCCACAAGGGCACCGGTGAGTTCAAAACAGTTCATCCCGTTCTGCGCCAACGACACGTCGTGTGCGTTGGAGTCGGCGCGGCATTGGCCCTGTGACTGCCCTAACGGCGGGAAGGCGACGAACAAGAAGGAGTTCGGCTCGCACAACTTCAATGTATCGGACTTCGAGAACGACATGTACGCGGAGCAGTCTCGGTAAGTGCGCTGCGTATTGCCAACCCGTGGGCACTTCCATGGGTGGCTTCCATGTCGGTGGTGCTGCGGACGGAGTGCCTCCCTTCGCCACCGTGAAAATCGACGGTGTGCATGTGGGCACGACGGAGCCGCCACCGCCGCCGCCGTTAAGCGACGATGGCACGGACGGCGATGCGGACGGCCGCGTCTACCCCGCTGCCGACGGCGTGCACTTCGACAACCCGAGACCTTCGCGGACATCGTGGCCAAGGGACCGCTTGCGGTCCAACATGAAGAACTTCACCTTCAAAATGCCTGGATGATCGACGACAACGGTGACGGCAACAACGAGCTGCTGAACGCGACAGCGAGAGCGACGAGGAGGGCGACACCAAGACCGTCACCGATGCTCCACGCGGTCGGTGGTGCCGCGCCACGGAGTGTGCCATGGTGGTACTCTGCCACCCTCCTTCCGCACGGCTCTGATCCCCATTTGCATTGCGGCATCGTGTTTTGCCTATGTGCTACGGCAGCACCCCTCGCCGGCCAGGCACTCGGTGGTGCTCCGATGGACCCGTTCGGCGACATGCCGAGCGGCACTGGGGATGATGCGACGCCGGCTGCTATACCACCACGGAAGCAGACCCGGTATCGGCGATAAGCGATATTCACCAGGTTGTGGGAAGCACGTTTCCTGACATCGATCCCTGAAATCGCGATATGACCTTGATCAGACATGACGACAAGCTATCGCATCACATTTCGCCGGCGAATTCTGGCGGAATCGGATCTGCATCAGCGTGCGTCACTTCAGATTCTCTTTTCTGGGGAATTCTATTGTTATCCCCGTCACACGCAGGGGGAGACTAGGGGCAGCATGCTGCCCCCAGTGCAATCTGCCCCTGCGTGTGACGGGGAAAACACTGATCAGATAGCCTCGTTATTTTCTTTGGCCGCCGACTTTTCTTGTATTTACCTCTACCTCTACCGCATATACAGTAGGTAGACAATTTTTTCAACGTTCGTGACCAATATGTGCATATTCAGCACGATAATAGCTTTTTTAAAAGCTATCATTTGACCCCATCCGCAACCGCATCAGCTTCGTTCGCAGATGTCAGGAAATGCTTCCCACAACCTGATGAATATCGCTTATCGTATCGGCATGAGAAGCAAGGCTTTCACGGCTACCGCGTGGTCCCGCTACCACCGGCTCTACAAGATCCTGATCCACCCGTACCTGATTCACCGCCCTATTCGCCTCCGCCTTACACGTCCGACGAAGAGGAGGAGGCATCAACCGGAGATTTCGACATCGAGGACCCCTCATTTTCTTCCACGAATGATGTTCCGACAACTTCACAGCTTCCTTTTGGCTGCCCCGTGAACATGCTTCGTGCTGGACCAGCTATACCACCGCCTGAAAGTGGCTAGGCGTTTGGCATGCCGGCCCCGCACAGTAGGTTGAGACGTACTGTACGTGCAGGGTGAGACCCAAGATGGGCTAGCTTAGGGTTTTAAGATGTATCTGGACTCTGCAGTAGAAAGCAGTGGCTACGGCTGCTGTACTGTGACAGTTTTGGGAACTGCCCTGCCTATATGGACAGGCCTTCCCCTGAGCATCCCGTTTCCACCCAAAAGTATGTGTTTGTTTCAGTTTAGCCTGACTAGCCGGTCACCACCCTAGGTGGTGTGATGGAAGTAGCACTGTGACACTCGATTCCGTCACCTGTCACTTCCTATAGCAGGGTGTATGACCGTCACTAAGCCTGAACCCTAAACCCGTTCTCCTGACTTAACGGGTAACTTATGTGATTTGGTATTCATTCTGAGAAACCGCATTATTAGATATATCACCGTATTCTGTCTAAGTGTTATATCTAGCACGTCATGCGAGGACAGTTCAGAAAAGTGCACACACATACAACGCCAACACGTGGCAGTGTGCCTCCCGATCCACCGCCCCACTCACCATCGCCGATGGTGGCCGCACTATCAAAGGCAGTAACGTGAACATTGTCCATAATAGTGTCCTCTATCACCGAGTGCCCTCCGCCTCAACAAAGCGGCCAATAATCATCTCCACAGATGCGGCTCGTTTCGTGGCCAACATGATTTCGTCGCCAGTGTGTCGCACATCGGAAAGCAGGACGTTGTGATTAGCAGCTTCTCTTCACGCTTCATATCCGCTGAGAGCCAAGTTGCCATAATTCCAAAGATGGCTATACCCCCTCTGTTAAATGCTAAATAATGCGGAGAAAGCTAAAATGCTGGTTGTCCTCTTAACGTCGATTTTCTTAAATGTGAGATGCTGTTATATTGTGTTGTGCTTCGCGGTGAATTCAATAGGAATAACTGAGAGTGGCGAACGCGGGCGTACATTGTGGTATGCCCGAGAGTTGTTCAGGAAGAATGTGCGTGTCGTTTATGCAACCTAGCCGCTGGCCGAGTTAATACCATACCAAGAAATGCAGGAAGAAATCAAAATGCTGAATGACGAAACAACACACTGAACAAAGCCATAAACAAATTATTGGTTTCCTCCATTCTTGATATCTATAGTCATACACTAGAAGAACTAGATGAACCACATAAGATCGAAGAGATTTAGAAGTAAGGCCTGGCCACCATCGTCACCTCCATCAATTAGTGGTGACACACGCGACTTAACCAATAAGTTGCTTTATTATTGATGAAAAACAATAAAGCATGGAAATGCCCGCACACCACAAATCATACGTAATTGGAAGGGATCTCTCATATGGCATGTGACACATGTTGAGTACTTGAGAGCCGAAGATCCCGCTTTAATTGAAAGCCCAGGCTCTGAATGGCAGGAAACTCAGCTACGAAGCAAGTCTTCGTAAAATACTTCACTTTCAACAAAGGTTGTCGTTGCAATCTTCACTTTGCTTGGCCCAAGTCGAATATTGCTGTGCTAAAGAACACTGCTGGCCATCAAGGGATGCTACGCAACTCTGCACTGTGATAACAACCTGAAAGCTGTGAGCTGTAATGTTGACTACACC
Organism: Cymbomonas tetramitiformis; assembly: GCA_001247695.2. Lineage (NCBI taxonomy): Eukaryota > Viridiplantae > Chlorophyta > Pyramimonadophyceae > Pyramimonadales > Pyramimonadaceae > Cymbomonas > Cymbomonas tetramitiformis. The sequence continues at coordinate 6,606 of LGRX02030300.1, forward strand.
GAACGAAGAGAAGCAGCAAAACACTGGACAGTACTTAAGATGCTCTTTTTTCCAGTCATCTGCTCGTTGTTCCGTGTTAGGCAGCCTTACTCTTTGAGGCTAGCCAACTCAGCCTTTATTTCGGTTGTCACCTGCCATATTGTGACACCATCCACGGTAACATGGCACCTTAGCTGATAAAAAACCTCCGAGTTCGACAAGTTTTCGACCTGACAACTTCTTTATCAAAGAAAGAAAGAAAGGAAATACGCGCGAACCAGAAGTATTGAACTCTCGTGACAACTCAAAACACAGTTCAATATCAGCGAAGGACTCAGAATCCCTGCTATTTGTAAGGGAGCAAGAAAAACCACGAGGGTTCGGAAGGAAGACCAGATTCCAGAAGAGCCGAAAACTCTTCGGGAAGAAGGCAAAAGTCCTTGCAGTCGGTGCTAGTGTCAAACAAATATGAAAGTGTCGACACCCAATAACTCCAGAACTGCGTACCTCGTCTACAATTTTGTACATGGGCTCCCAGATTGCCCAAAGCGCCAGGAATGCAGGCAGAAGGAGGCAGAGCGTTGGGATGCCAGACACTAGAAGACATCTGAAAAACCATGGGAATCCGGAACGCCAGTACGCAGCCGACTTCTTGCCTCTGTCCGCCCAGGTCTCCCGCTTCGGCAGCTCCTGGAATAAGACAGGAACAAACGTAGCATGAGGCCGGGTGAAAGTTGTGAGCCAATCAGGCAGCGCGGCATACACTTTATGGACTGAGACTGAGAAAAGTGGGCGACAGGGAGTAGGGAACAGGCCACGCAGCATACACCTTCGAGAACGAGACATCTTTTTCGAGTTCTTCTAAGGCGACGATTCCACCGTTTTCGCCCAGGGTATGGCTGGCCCAGCGCTTCGCCACGGTGGAGTTGAGCAGGCCGAAAGAGAACCACCAGCAGTCATTTTGTTTCTGGTTCCGCGTCCACCAGAACCAACGCACTTCGTACGGGAGACGACCAATCCAGTCGGGCGAGTCGAAAGGCTTTCCAAGAACAACCAACTTACGCAGCTCGTCCAAGTTGCCGTTCGCTGTGGCCGCGTGCAAAGGATATTTACGCGAATACCATCTGTTTCCCATATGACGCGACGGTCAGCTCCCTCACGAAGGCCATGCTAGCCAGACAGGCAAGTCGTCTAAAAAGTTGCAGGGGAAATGAAAATAAATGCAACGTTACCGGAGATATGCGATTCTGTAAACCGCATAAGCGGCCCAAAGTACGAGCGCGATGTTGAACAGCAGCGCGCGTTCGACTTTGTCAATGTGCACCATGGCTGAGGCCCATCTTTTCAAAACCCTTCCCAGAGGCAGCACGAGTTTACCTTCGGTATCGGGAAAGTCTTCGATCATTATGAGATCTTATCTCAGCCCTGCCTCTGCGCAGACGGTATGATAGAACAAGGCACTGCACCAGGGCAAACGGGCGCGTACGTCCGTTTTCGTTTCCTAAACAGTGAGAATATTCTGCGCAGCGACTTGTGACGCGCAGCAGATGGTCAGCTTGCACTTGGCAGCGTAAAACTGCGACACAAGAGGAGATGGTGTATCTTCTTCGTCGTCCCGCTCAGATTATCTGTAACTGTTTGGGAATTAATTGTGTAGATCCCGAGTGCTGAGGCTCGAAACTCAAACGCGATGGAGTTTCTACTGTGCCTCTTTCATCTTACTCAATACTGTCGCAACAGCACATAGAGAACAGTTCGGTTGTAGGACAGATCAGTTGAAGGCGTGGCGCTGGCGTGGGCATGAAAGCAGGACTCGTAATTTCACACGACGACGATAGACTCAAGACTGCCAATCGAATGTCACGTCCGTGCAAACGCTCCGTAAATCCTGTTGCTGTTCTATGATACCTATCTATCGTCTCCGCTCGTCATTTTCCAATTATGAATTAAGAATTATCAACAATGGTCATAGCAGAGTAGCAGTGTCATAGTATCAAGTATGGCATAACACGGTCGAACAAAAATTTCTCCGATGAGAATTTCCTCGCGGCTATCGATATTAAACTGGGGTGCGCCATTGCGATTTCCGGTCTCGAAAGTGAATTTGGACATCGGACGGCTCCGGAAATCACGGTCAAAGTTGCCCAGTATTGGTCAACGTAGGGTGTCTCACTGCGCAGTGAGGTTAATGATCTTCATGATTTTTGCTTTTGCGATCTATTGCTCCAAATGAGCTCTTGAGCACATACAACGCGTATATATGCTTCACTTGGGTAAGTGAAGCATATTAATATAACATTTACGTTGAGAATAATGACAATGTCATAAGTCCGTTGTAATCCTGCAAGCAGGCAACTGAAGAACAGAGGGAGCTGGAATCATCCTCATAGCGCGCCCCGAAAGGCTCATCTAGGTCATGTCAACCTAGGAAATCGCGGCAAGGCAAAACTACGCATATTCAAGGAATCCAACTTTGTGTTGGCGCACTCAAGGCGAAAACGGCCCAATCCGCGCGCATCTTCGATAGGGTAGAGCTCTCAAGAAGTTTGTGACCGTTTGCAATTTTGCGTTGTGAGTGCGAATTTGTTGTGTTTCGTGTTGTTATGCACGGAAACACAACTTGAATATGTATTCAACTGTTTGCGATACCCTTGGGGTATCACAAGCACACTTTAAAGCGGTTTTGGCCATGCACTCACTATTCCGCAAATCACGGGTGCGGAATAATGAGTGCGATTAAAAACATTCTAGCGCCTAGAGGCCCAACTCTTCCCCGGATACGAGGCTCGACGGTTTGGTTTTGAACCTGCTAAACACGATGCCGTTGTCCTCTTGGTTGATAAAGGCTGATGCTAGAAGTTGGAAAAAATTGAAAAGCTCCGGGGATATGCGGGATCTTACAATCTACCGGGCAGAACGCGAAGAGCCGCGCGCATATCAAATTGTTCCTCTCGGCCATATGAGTTTATCCTAGCTTTATATATGCGTTATTTAACATGAATATGCATTTTTATAATATATCTGCCGCTGCCACAATGTAAGAACGCGGAGCGGAACGCTTGGAAAACTTTTCTGAAATATTTCCCACTCGCGCAAGCGATCCGCTCCTGAAAGGATGAAATCGTGGATCGTGATTTTCTCGCGCGATCGAAAAACCTGGACCGTGGTATCCTATACATAGCTCTTGATCGGAATGGGGCAAACAAGCGCAAGCGAAGGTATCGAATCGCATGTCGATGTGGAGTCTTAACACCTTACGGGGCGAATTGCCATACTGCTCATACTGATCCTGTTTTATAGGAATTTATTTTCACGCTTTCGGCAATAACTCAGGCTCTAGACATCCATTTGCCACGATTCTTCGTATACCTTATATTATGGAACTAGGTGGATGATATGGCACCTCATCATCGCCCACACCGTATGCGCACACATGAATTTATGTGACCCACCATCACCATACTTAAAGAAATTCTGTTGAACATCTGCTGGGGGCCATTTTTTGGGCATGTGCCATGAACATGAAACCACTATTGACTTGATGTTATGAGTGGGTGATGACGTATCGTGGTGTATATCGATGAAAATAAATAACCTGTCCTTAATTTGAAGCCTTTAGAGCACTCTCCATAGAGCACGCTTTTGTCATCTGCAAGCCGAACACCCCCGCACTTTCCACAAAGTCCCCCACTCGTTATACCGAGTTTGGTGGACATTGAAGGGTTGAGTGGCTACTACCCCTTGGTACTCGAGAGAGTACCACAGCCGGCTGTGGTACTATCACAAGTACCGGCGCGCCATAATTTCTTTGGGTGCCCTCCTCCACTCTTGGGATGCTATCCATCATATCAAGGGACGGTATCGGCGGTTTTTTTTGCCATTGATAACTTTGAGTAACTGTAAAAATGATATCGATATATATGATATCTGAACAACTTATAATTTTAATTATCGACCGATATGAGTAACTAGGTAAATTGCTATCGATCGATATGAGTAACTAGGTAAATTGTTATCGATCAATAGTTTAAAAAATCCTACTATCGATATTCGATTTTGATAACGATACCAACCCAAAATCAGGTCGATATATATAATTTATCGATATCTCAACAAAGGTTGCAAGTAGACCACAGTAAAGGGCAAACTAGTCACAGCAGATTGAACAGGAATACCTTACATATAGGGGGTACGTGAACGTACAGGTGGGGGAAAAATAATCCCCAGTCGTCGTTGATTTTTTCCCCAATTACATTTATTTGGTATTTATTGAAGCCATCATGGAGTGTTCTAGTGTCCCCTTAGTTACTCTCTTTCTCAAGTCTGAGTGCATCTGTGACGCTTGATTCCAGTTCCGCGCTTCCCCATCATGTTTATGTTCCCCATCATGTTTCTGAGTTTGTGGCTGAGATTTTTACTGTGGCTTTAAATGTTTATCCTGGCTTTATTGTGATGCCCGATGGTCGAATAGATCTTGGGATCACCTATATACGCACATGATTGGTCGTTTCCGGCTAAAGATACAAGTCATTCCAACATCAATCCGACCAAGTCATGGGATCCATGACGCATGAGCGTCGTCCCTTGCCCTGGTCAAATTATCGATATTTTTGATATCTGCATGATTTCGCGACGATATCGGGATTCAGCGACGGCGCATATCGATAACACGCGAAAAAACTGATATCGATAAATCGATACAAAAAAACTCAAAACACTATCGATTGATATGAGTAAGTACCCAAACTCATATCGATCGATATGAGGAAGTACCCGATATGATATCGATTGATATGATATTTTTCGATAACGCTTAAAAAACTATCGATGAGTAACGATATTTTCGATATATCGATATATCGATATATCGAACTATCGATACCGTCCCTTGCATCATATACCATTGTCTTTGGGACCCAAACCGAGTTGCATTATGCCTCATTGGTCCATATCACACGTGTAGCTCTCCTAATGGATGCGTGATGCCACCACGGTATTGTTTTTTGTTACAAAGTGGCATCGTGCGTGTGTTCAAACTGATGGCTCTTCTTTCGATTTTTTTCCAGGCGCACTTGTGAACCAAATAAGCCCGCCCATCATTCAAATTGAAGCTATAAATCATGGCCAATGATGTGTGTGGTTGTAAATAATAAAACATTTACGCTAGCAAAGGGGACAAAGTCCTGAGAGTGCGGTATCCCTGCAAAGCAGGCTAGTGAAAACACCAGGGGCTACTCCCTCTGCTATAGCGCGCCCACAAAGGGGCTCAGCCCACTTTTCAGCAGGGTGACATCTAGAGAAAAAGCTAAGTGCTAGGCAATAAAAAACTCTAGAAGATGGAGAAGCTGCGAGAAAGACAAATCCTACTGTCCGGCTAAGCTCGCTGAATATCAAACAGATAAACACATAACTAGTGTCTGGCCGAGGCTTTATGCTCTCGGAAACCCAGACAGTGAAACAAGTCTGTACTACTGTACTGTACTACTGTACAGTACAGTGCTAGGATGTCACGGACACGAGACGGAAGCAGGGTCAGGCTAGGGGCTAGTCAGAGCCCATAATAACTAAGCCTAAACCCGAAGTCCAGCATTATTGCAGGAGGGTTTGAAGAAAGTCGTTTGATTGTTGCACAGCTTCTGTTTCTGTCATGGCTTCACTGCTCGAGATGTCAACTGTATGCGGGTCAGTGTTTAAGGTGGTGGTGGTGTTTAACATAAACACGTCTCGCCTATTTTTGGTGTGTTGTCTACAAATTCTTGATAGTTTTTTAAGAAGAGGTTTAATCTTGCCACAGGGAACACCAATCGTGTTGAGGACAGTACAAAAAAGAGGAGGGAGGTATCCCATGAGTGTGAGAACTTTGGGCCATTTAACGGTGTTTATGAAGGGCTTGGAATTTGCGTTGGTGATTGTCGTGTCGTGGTGACCACCATAATAAGGCTCAATATCACTCTGATGATAAGGAGGGTCTTGAGTGGGCCATGGGCAACTTTCATCCTAAGCGAAGAAGGAAGTACTTTGACGCTTTCGTTCAGAACTTCATCCCAAATATCAGAGCTGACTCCTGTGTATTCTAGCCTCTTCTTCGTGACTCTGGACTTAGGAAGGACGTTGAGGAACCATCTGGCAATCTTTTTCTGTGTAGGCCTCCAGTCAAAGACTGGTTGAGTATCACTGGGTGCACTGTCTATAGCTATGATAACAACATCCGAAAAGTCATCCTTATAGCATCCACCACCTGGGAGAACGTAGGGGTCATCACCCGTCCAATAGCCATGTGGGATGAATGGAATAGTGTTATGCGGGAATCTGAAAACAAGTTTAAAACCTTTGTCGAACCATCTTTTTTGGTTTTTGGGAGACAGCGGAAGAATCCATGTTCCTGAAAATCCGGAGACGGTGTTGGCCGCTTTATGTCCCATTTCCAAGGTAGTCATAACTGCCGAAGATTTGCCCTTTTCTTTCCCATCAAAGGGGGGATTTCCATAAACGATTCTGCCGATGCCTGTTATCGGATCAACGTAGGCATCCCAAGCGAGACCATCAAAGCCAAGTTTCCCATGATGGCAGAAGGGCCTGAGGGCTTTTTTCATTCTTGTGGTGGGTATGCATCTTCTCGAGTGAATTCTAGGGTGGGCATTTAGTGGGTTGATTGGAGAAGAGTTCACAGCCGTTTTTGTCAAGATTCCTGTCATCCACCAAGATATCTAAGAGGCTTCTTCTGATTGCATAGCAGTTTTTAGGATCCCCCGATTCAAACTTACATGCATTGAGTGCTTCGTGAATATCGTGTGCCCTATTCGAGTACTCCGCAAGTGAGCATGGAACCGCTTTGTTGGAAAGGCGGTGCCAGGCCAAAAGTTTCCAAAACTCTTTCTTTTGGACATATTGGAGTTCGGGATATTTAATTGTCCCCGTGACATGGTCCACTTCAGGTTTAGCGGTCACAACAATGGTATTCTTTTTTGAACTTGATGGTCGGTACATGCTAGCTTCCGGGAGAGCGTGTAAGTATAATTCCTCCTTCATTTCCTGTCTTAGGTCAGCAAGTGGAAAAAGTTTCGATGGCTCTGTTTTGATGTATGTGGTACCTTTTCCAGGGTTTAGTAGTTTGGGCTTTTCTAAGATTTCTTCAACAATGATTTTCCTTAGTTCGCCATCTTGGGTTGTTCTAAGACTATGCAAACTATTATTATGTCCTGAGCATTCAAGTTGGATGTGTTCGAAGGTGCATTTTGTATTCTGTTGGCAGTAGGGGCAGTTTTCAGTCCCGATTTTCCCCAGTTTAAATAAACGTGCCGGAGAGGCTTGGAGACCCAGGAGTTCTCTGCTTCTAGAAGCGGTGAAAGCTTTAGGTGTTATTTTGGAAATATCTTTAGTGGGGGCGGTGTTATTCTCGTTAAGCATTCTCAAGTACTTCCCTTGAGACTGTAGAGTTCTCCAATTATGATAGTGTGATAGACGTTGAATTCTTCTAATGTGACTACGGATATCGCCTAAAATAGGGACCTCAAAAAATAATAATGAGAAGGGCAGTTTCTCGGCAGGGTCGTAGCGGGAGATGTCTGAGCAACCCCCTCTGAATGAGGCTCTTTTAGCAGTACGGTCCACTCTGTCATGGACTTTGTCATTATTGTGACCCCTAATCCATTTAAGGATGATTTTACTGTGGTCTCCTTCACTGTAGAAGCCAAGTTCTTCTAACAGTAGGCGAACAGCCTGCACATCTCTGCGATTAGCTTCACGTAGTTTGTCCCGAGCACTCATGGATCTGCCATCCTTTGTTACCACAGATATTGCGGCCATGGAGTCAATGGCATGTACCATTGGAGTCATGGATTTGAGGAGTTTCTCTTTTTGTTCTGTGAGTAAGAATCTCAGTCCCGCAATTTCAGCAGATGTACTACTAGGGTTTTGGATATCTTCCTTGATAAGAAGCCCCGGTGCGGCGAAAGTTCTTGAGGGGGGGGATATTCATCTTCCGGACAAGTGGCATTCCGTTGTCAAAGTTTTTTATGGCATATGCTGCACCACTGCATGCTGATTTTTTACCGGCGAATAGGGAACCATCGCTTGCCATATCATAATCCTCCATTTGTTTGCTCTTTTCGGCGAAGGGGGTAGATTCTTCTTCTGAGTCGCTAGGGCAGTTGTATTCACTTTCTTCTTCCGCAGTTTTGTTTTTCATTCTGGCAATAATGGTCTCATATTGTCTGTCTGAGATGTAATCATAGTGTGAGTTAATATCACTGACTTTAGCAAGAACAGAAGAGGGCGGGTCCATATGGTCATTATATTCGAAAATGGAACCTGCTGGAATTAGGATGCAACCGTCATCGGTGATGCTATATTCAAAGTCGTATTGAAAACTGTTGGTTCCTTCGATTCTGACAAAGACATTAGGTTTTTTGGCATTGTTACTGTATTCTGTGTATTGTATTGACATGGCCTCTAAGTCAATATTGGTAATGTGAATAAGAGAGATGGAATCTCGGTCACCATTTCCTTTCCAATGAAACTCACCCGTGTCCGGGGGTACTATGTTGTCTCTATATTGTTTCTTGACATATCTGGCCTGTGGGTCCATACCTACAGGGTTTTGAAGCATTTCCTTTTCGATTTCGGTTAGCCATCCAGGGGGTCTATTACCGTTCAGCCTGAAAAGGCCTTTGCTTTCTTGCCAGTTTTTTAACATTCCACCGCAGGGTGTCAGAAAGGAACCTGTGTGCTTGAGGTTATATTTTTGAATTGCGGAGGTAACATTCCTCGACATGTAGAGTTGTCTGGGAAGGGTGGTGATTAATGTGGTTTCACCCGCTTCATTTTCAGGGTAATTTTTAGAGTCGATAGCGTATCCAAGTTTTGCCATAATGTGACCTGTACGCCTGAACCAGTTAAAGCGTTTGTCTTTTGTGTGACTATAGGCTGCATAGTGTGATAAGGGAAAGCCCGAGATGGCATTTTTACTCATTTCGTTGTTCATGTTTTGAATTATTATTTTAAGCCATAAATTGCTGTTTCTACGGTATAGTGAGATAAGGTGAGGGTCAGTGATACGGTCCGTGTGGTTGTGTTGCCAATATTCGTGTTCATCTGCAGAACACAGGGTCGGTGTTCATGGTTTCAGTGATACACGACGCGGTTACAATATCGAAGACACTATCCATACCGAACCCGCCCTGGCAGACTGCCGTCCAGATTATTTGGTGGTTAGTGTCAACTGGGCAGCCCAGGTATTTGATTATAAACGAAGCTATCATTTTGTCTAATTCAATTGCAACATTCTTTGAGGAGTTGGCAATTGCTGAGGTAACTTTAAGGGGGTACGCCATCCTCGGAACTACAACCGCATTTATAACATATCTTAGCTGGTGTAGAGTCATGTGTTGCAGTTGGATGGATGTGAGAGTGGATTTAAGTCTGTCGATAAGGATTTCCGCCTGTTTGTCCCATTTCCCATTTAGTGCAAACCATACTCCGAGGTATCTGTTTACCTCTTTGCTGTTAGAGAAATCGAGAAATTCTGGTGACTCAGGGGGTATCCATTTCGCATCAATGGAAGGACTCGAGTCATTGGTATTGGGCTTCAGGTGACCCCCAGAGATGAGTAAATCATCGGACAGGTCATATCGTGTTACTATTTTGCCCTGGGATTTGATGCGCTTTCTGTAAGAGTATTTGGATTTCTTAACATTGATGGGAATGCCGATGAAGCTCATAAATTCATTAACTATACCTAGCATGTCTTGAACTTCGTCTTTAGTTTTCCCCACGAGCATGATGTCATCACAGAAGAACCGTGCAAAGATATTTAAAGGGGTGTCCTTTTCTAATAAGTTTTGAGAGGGAGGAATAACATTATTTCCTGGTTTGTCTGGTCTATGGCGCTCCGAGTTGAGTTCGTATCCATATGTGGTTCCTGTCGGGTTTGCACCGTTTGCTCGTTTTGCTAACCAAATTGCCAGGATATCCATAATGGCTACAAACCTTAGTGGGCTCAAAACTTCTCCCCGAGGAACTCCACATTCGAGGGACCATTCATCTGTGAGGCCTTCCTCAGTAAGTACCATTCTAGAGGCATCATTGGTGATGTCTGAGATGATGTTAATTATTTGTGATGGGAGTCCTAACTTTCCGAGCGCTAAATTGCTCATCCAGAATTCAGCTCTGTCAAATGCTTGTTTGAGGTCCAGGTAAACTACGTGGAGGTCTTTGTCGTATCTATTGGCATCCGAAATTACTTCATTCAAAATTTGGAGTGAGTCATCTATGTTTTTGTCTCTTACCCATCTTTATGTTGGCTGCAGCCAACATAACACCCAAAGTTCCGAAGCATATTACTCATGGTTAATGGTACATATTGCTCCAAAGTAATGTTGTTTGAAGGGCTACTAGACCTTTAAAAAAATGTCAATACGTGGTATACCTTCTTACACCCATGGGGGCTTGCATAATTGTGCCCTAGAGTTGGGGTATGATCGCGAAAATGCAAAATGCTCATTATGTTGGCTGCAGCCAACATAAGAAAATTGTGCAATGTGAGCGGCATGAGAAGGGCATTGAAAAATCGGACACCTATGTTGTCAAGATCTCGAGCTGCTCTTTCTGAAGTGTCTTGTCAAAACTTTCATCCGAGTTCATCTTGACCCTCAAAATATCGATCGAAGTAACATGGGTATGTAAACACCCAAAATTCCTTGAAAATTTCACAAAAGTTCACATTCTCTTGAATAGTAACCCAAATTCTCGCCGATGATTTCGAGCGTCCCAATGTTGTTCACGCATGTGTGAAAGAGAACATCCCCGCCGTCATTTTGAGCTAATAAAATGTACAATCCGATACCGACAGCTCCCGGCATTGTCAGCAAGGCTTATGTTGGCTCCAGCCAACATAAGGGGCCCTAATGTTGGCTATAGCCAACAGATGGGTAACAGACATTTTTATTCGGAAGAAAGGCATCTTGAATGGGAAAGAGAATGGGGTGGGTGTTGAGTATTGTTTTGAGACGGTTAGCAATTATTGTATTAAATAGTTTAAGACCCGTTTCCAACATTGTGAGGGGTCTGGAATTATCTATGGTACATGGTGCAGAGGGATTTTAGGGATTGGAAGGATGACTCCAGATTTTGCACTCTTAGGAAATCTCCCAGTTATAAGAATGTGGTTAAAAAGTGAGACAGTAACTTCTTGAAAATTCTTTGGGCCCTTGATCCACTGCGAGTATCTCATCCCTGAGGGTCCTGGTGCTGTAGAGATACCGCAGTCCGAGTATGCTTGTTGGAGTTCTTTGTGCGTGATTTCTGCCAATAGTCTTGCGGCGGCCGTATCGGGGATTTTAGGGCTATCCTTGAGAATGTCAGTGAGCCACTGTGGGAGTTCATCTGGCTCATTCGGGTTAGTAGAAAATAATTTTTTATTTTTGTATTCATCTAGTGTTGTGTTTAGTCTTTCCGATTTTGTCTCAGGTATCTTTCCATCACTACCTGGGGTTGCGGCTGCACCTTTTTCAGTAGGTTTCATCTTTCCCATGACTGTGTCTAGAAACCTCGAAAGGTTAGTTGAGAAAAGATGTTGCAGGGCTTCCTTTTCTCGAAGTTTGCGTCGTTCAATGTCTGTGTCTCTGCTTTTTTGAAAAGCATTTCTGATTATTACATAATTTTCATGTAATCGTAGTCTCCATGTGGCTGCTGCTTCATTATGTTTGGGTTGGAGCAAGGCAAACGGTAGTGTGCGGGCAGCCTTTTTGGCTTGCTTTGGAATGTTACTAACATGAGTTCTTGTGTCCAAATATTTGATGATGCGGCGTACGGTGTTTAGCCATTTGTATATATAGTTAGATACTGCGGATGGTCTTTCGGACCTCCCAGTTTTGTTCAGATTCTTGGTGCCAAAGGCGTGACTTGCCGCCTGATGTGCCAATTTGTGCAGGGTATCCCATGTCGCGCCAGGTTGCATTTCCTTGAGGCCAGTGTCGTCGTTTCTAGCTGCTTCCAAACCATTTTCCATTTCGAGTGTACTATGTAGTCTTTCGGTGTAAGACACCCAGCCTGTAGCGTATTGGAATAAATGGGCTGTGCAGTCTATTTTTTCCGAATGCATCTCAGATCCGTACAGGCTCCAGAATTTAGCGGGCATATGGGGTTGTAAAAGGATATCCCAGCAGGTCATGTAATCATCTGTGCTAGATTTCGTGATTTTCTTAACTTCCAGTGAGCTGAATGAAAGGTGTCGCTTGAGATAGGCATTTACATCTTTCCTATTTAGTAGATGAGGTGAACCTATATGCCAAATGTTATCTTTGACGTTATGACCTAAGTTGAGGCCACCTTCTGGCATCCCCTTTCCTCTAGAGAGTAAGTGAGTTGCATGCCATGGGCTATTAAGGTGAATCCACCATTCCTTGGGTTTGTTGTGCCATTTTAGACATTGTTCCATGCTGTCTGTCTTTTCATTTTTTGCTATGAGCTTGTTCACTGTTATGGGGCTGCCGTCTGTATTATCCCGTCTAAGATCGAGATCAGTGGTGTCACCCTTGATGGTACTGATAGCGGCTCTAGCTTTGTTTTTATTGATGCACGCGTGCACAAGTTCATTTGTGCTGTATCCGTTTGCTTCAAGGAGTCCTACAATATCTTTCTTGTTTATTTTCCTTTTTGTATCCTTATTTTTGTTTGTCATTCTGATTGGGTACCCTGGGTACTCATCATGTGTGGTTTCCTTGGCACCATTAAATCTAGGTGTTGGCAAAGTTGTATCGGTAGAAATCTCCGGTTTGGTGTCGTTTTGAGGGAGCTTAAATTCAGCCCATACTATCCCGTGGTCGGAGATGATATAAGGGTTTTCCTCCGTCCATCCAGTTTTAACTGTCAATTCTGCCATAGTTGTGTTGGCCATGATATGGGTAAGTTTTGCTTTTGAGTTTTTGGATATAACATGTGTGAAAATCTCCGTGTTTGGATTACGGTCCATTATCAGTTCATTAAGAGAACATCTGTCATTGTTGAAATAAGTTAAAAGATGCTTATTCTTCTCAACATGCTCTTGATATGACATGTAATTTCCACCCGACACCCGCTGATTTGGGGTAATGGTACAGTTTTTGTCACCTATCTCTATGTAGGCCTTTTTTGGATTATTTCCTGCCTTTCCTGCCCAGTCAGTTAGTGTGTCATATAATTCCATTTGTTCATCTACTAGTGTGGCATCATTCATATAGCCACTAGCTATGTAAAGCTCAAACCCGTTATTTCCTGAAAATTTGGTCATTACTGCTCTCTTTGCGTCTCCATCAATTGTGGTAACCGAGGTGGAAAGTGGTAAGCTTTTCGGGTTCCATAGGATCATGGAACCAATGGAAGCTCTTTCATTTACATGAGATGTGCGGAATTGAATTCCTTTTTGTGTCATTAGGGTTTTTATTAATGCAAGGTTTTCAGTATTCACCTTGGTTTCTGATATACATATTATATCGGCCCGTCTGTCAATTAAAAGATTGCATATTGTTTCTAATTTAACCAAACTGTCTTTATCTTCTTTGTGGTGTCGGAGGCCTCTCATATTCATACCCATTATAATCAAATTGTCAGAGTGTTGTGCTATTTGTAGTTTTGTAAGTCGGTCTAACTCTTCTGACTGTTTAGTGACGCTTTTGTGTTTTGCTTTTTGTAGTATGCATCTGCCATCTGCGTCATAGATGTTCTCACAGTCAAAGATTTTGTTTGTGCATTTGGTTTTAAGGATTATTCTCTTTTGTTTGTGAGAGTGTTTCCTGCGGTATCCCGATATGTGCGAGGTTCGCAAGAGAGCTTTCCTTTGCCTGAGATGAAGTGATTATAAGCAGTGTAGATGGGTCTACCGTCTTTGTTTTCAGGATTTGGCTTTGTTGGATGTGCATCAACTTTCGGGAGGTGAGTTCTTAAAGAGTGTCGTATGGTCGAAATGGCTTTGTTATTTTCGTGTTTGGTTATCCTAGCTTCTCTGCCCGTTTGTGGTAGAATTCTAATATTTAGGTTTTCAAGTTCGTATAGTAGATCTCTGTTTAATTGTGCTGCCGAGAAGAATTTAGTGTTGTGCAGGATGTGAAAGGCTTTGTGAGCTAGTGTAAAATTGAAAATCCCCATGTTGTTCGGATGTACTCCCAGTTTCAAGGTTATGCTGTGCGCACTCAGGTCTTGAGGGAGGAGTGTGAGAATATCTTTTTGGTGTTTATTGGTAGGGATATCAAAATCACAATAAATAATCTTTCTTTCTGGAATGATGTGGACTGCAGTTGACCATATTTCATTGATCACAAGAAGATGGATTTGAATGTTGGTGTTATCCGTGTTCGAGGTGTGATGATATTTCCTATGTGATTCGATGGTTTCTGAAACAATTGTTTCATTAGTGGTGTGTGTCTTCCATTTCAGCTTAAAAGTTTCTATCAGAGTTTCGATCTGTTTTTTAGGTGTGGCACCTCTACGTGTGAGGACATGGTGGGCAGGTGAAGTCATATTAGAGCCGCTGATTGCAGCGTCATTTCCAGTGGGCTCCAGGTTTTTGAGCTCCAGCGTGTTGCGGGTATTATTGGCCGTCGGCCCTAATTCTTTCCTCATTTCTAATCGGTATTTATGTATTTCCTTTTGCATTGTTTTGTCGCCATACTCCCCACTACATAGGTCACATTTTAGGTGCTCGAAAAATGTGGGCTGATGTGAACCTCTGTTCCATTGGGCCCATCTGAAGGCGGTTTTTGCTACCCATGTGCCACAATTGTATATATCTGTTTGAAATGTATCCTTGCTAATAGTAACTGTGAATTCCTTAAATTCTGTGGTGGCTTTGAGATTTTTCAGCCAGGTTGTGAGTGCTACCACAATCATATTGATGGTTTCTCTTTCGGCATTATCTCCAAAAGGGTCATATATGTAAGCATCTATTTTTCCGGATGATGATAAGCGGATCATTATGAGACGCCAATGTATATTGTCACACACGCCTATTTGTGTGTGGCCATATTTTTTGAGTCTGCTGTTAATGAGTTGTGTGAGTTCTTGGTCCTCCACTGTCATCTTTAGCATCATGTCCGTGAGGTCCATGGGGGCAATGGTACTCGGGTCTCGTATTTTCATGGCATCACCAACATGAGTTGCATTTAACCACCCCTTTTCCGAGAGAAGTGATTCCGTAGCCATTATATTTTCATCTACTGCATTATCTACGGTGCTTGCTCCACCGCTTAACATCTGATCAGGTTCAGGCATATTATGTTGTTTGGTGACGTTATTCTTTTTACGGTGAATTTTATGTTTCGTTATTCTTAGAGGTGATTTCATTTTAGATTTCTTTGTATTTTGGGTCCGTGTCCTCTCCCAAAGCCATGCCATTTTGGGGTTTTGAATCATGTATTTCAAGGCGCTCTTGCTTATCCTTTTGCAGGCCTTAGGTCTCTTGTGGGCTAGGTGTGTTATGACTCTAGGCCCCGGGAAATATTGTTTAGGGTACAACTTCATTTTGCTAAGTCCCGTCATTAGGTGGAAGAGCATAATAAAAGTCCCATGAGAGGTTGCTTGCAGTTCCGCTTGTGTTTTGAGATAGTTTATCTCACATCTCAAAAAATGCCGCATTATGTAATATGTCATAATCATGCTGCCGCTTATGTCTTTGTCAGTTTTCATCTCCATATAACAGCATTTAAATTAGCCTTATGCCGCATCGTGTTTATTGGACTAAGAGTTTGTTTATCCGAAGAGCGCTTCAATATTTTATCCGTCCTTATAAGGTTTGCTGCTTTCCGTTCTGAAGTGTTTGAGGGCCGTGATAAGTTGACCATAAATGGAAATTTATTTTGGTGCCTTATAGTTATTTGATACATATATTGTGTTAAATTAACAGCCCGTATTTTGAGGTTAAATGCATTCCATTTCAAGTTATTTGGAGACCGAGATAAGTTTACCAGAAACCGCTTAAGGTTATTAGCAGACCTCATCGGGTCGTCTATGAGTTTGTTTAAGTTTTCTGCAGGCCATATCAGTTTAACTGTGAGCCGTATTAATTTACCTGCAAACTGTATTAAGTTATCTATATGCGGTTTGAAGGTAGCGGTAAACTGTATAAAGTTATTTGCAAGCCGTATAAAGTTATCTACGGGCCATATTGAGTTTTTAGTGAACCGCGTTAAGTTATCTCCGTCCCATAATAAGTTTATTGTTGCTTGTATTAAGAGGACCGCGTGCCACTTAAAGTTTATTAAGTGTTGTGTGAAATTATCTGCATACCGTGTTAAATTTTCTGCAAACCGTAACGTGTCTACTGTAGCCCATATCAAGTTATCTGCGTGCCGCTTTGGGCTTTCTGCGGTCCAAACAGACTGCCGTATCAAAGTTTCATACATGTGTGTTAAGTTTACATGAAAGTGTGTCAAGTTATCAGTCTGGCATATGTTATCTGACTGCCGTGTTAAGTTAACACATATGTGTGTTAAGTTGCCATATTGTTGCCTTAAGTTTACAGCCTGCCGCGTTCGGTTTGAGGACTGTTTTCTTAAGCTATCAGAGGTGTATATTATGCTAACAGACTGTATTGTCACACTACCAAACCAGCACTTATTAGTGGCATAGAAACTAGTTAAGTTACTAACATTTTTAGTGACTTCTATGTATGTGTTTGAAAAGTTTACCGTACTGTTTGTTTTCCGACCTAACAGGTGTTTAACTATATTTGTGACCTTATTATTAAGCTGGTTAGTACTGCCCTCCGCAGTGAGTGTACACACAGTATGTCTCACCAGACTGGTGGGTGTGCTAGCAGTTGACTTGTGAATTTTCACAGACAGGGTGAGAAAGTTGGAGATCAAATTGAGCAGGGCAAAAAATAAACTGACACTACTGGCTTGTTTAAGTCGATTGTAAACAGAGGCAGCACAATTTTGAGTTGGAAGAGAAATGCAGGTGTGTGCTGGAGAATTAGCATAAGGTGGAACTGTGTGAACAGCTCTGAGATGCCGTGTGAATGTTTTACTTCTATCACTAAGGTGGCCGGGTAATTTTTTTGGTAAATTACCGGCTCGGTAATTACCGGTAATTTACCCGGTAATACCTGCCCCAAAATTGTCTTACCCCCCCATACTTAAGAAATTCCCGGTAATTTACCACGGTAAGATGGTATTACCATGGTGAATTACCGGGATTTCGTCAAATTACCATCGATTTTACCAAAAAACTCCAGATCAGCGGCTGGGAGTGACACGACTCGACCTCCAACACAAAAAGCCATTTTTGGCCAGGTCTTGGTCTAATCAATAACACGGCGACGGGAGAGGCAAACGAAGTGGCGATAATGGCCTCAGGTGACACCATATATCCCTGACTGGGGATGATACATTACATGACTGGAAGGATTCCCACGGCACTACTCATAAAGTTCTTCAGGATATCTTGGACGCCTTGAAGACCCCTTTACGTGGGCAGTGCTTCGGACCACAGCACGCATTCCTCTTGTCTCTGTTTTGCGACGTCCCACAATACCACGTGACTCTGAACCCGAAGAAGTCCTGTGCCCTGAACGTTCGGACCACGCTCATCTGCAAGTATGACGAGTCCCTCAAGACCAATACGGCCTATCATAGGATCAACTCGGGCAAGCTCCTCAATAAGATCTTGGACTGCGACAACGTACCCGACTATACCGTTGGGTATACTTGTGCCTCAGGACTTTCTGTCTGCACTTCTCTGTAAAACATTCTGCTATTTTGTGACCGCGCATGGCCAAGCATGTGGGAGATTGTGCACTCAACTAACTCCAATGATCGTCGTGTACCCATAGGAACCGAAAAAATCGAATTCGGAATTCGTATGCAATAGTTGGGTATACTTGTGCCTCGGGACTTTCTGTCTGCACTTCTCTGTAAAATATTCTGCTATTTTGTAACCGCGCATGGTCGAGCATGTGGGAGATTGTGCACTCAACTATCTCCAATGATCGTCGTGTACCCATAGGAGCCGGAAAAATCGAATTCGAAATTCGTATGCAATAGTTGGGTATACTTGTGCCTCGGGGCTTTCTGTCTGCACTTCTCTGTAAAATATTCTGCTATTTTGTGACCGCGCAAGGTCGAGCATGGGGGACATTATGCACTCAACTATCTCCTATGATCATTGTGTATCCATAGGAACCGAAAAAATCGAATTCGGAATTCGTATGCAATAGTTGGGTCAACTGGTGCAGGCGGTAATTACCTGGTATTACCACGTATGGTAATTACCGGTAAATTACCCGGTATTACCACCCCCCACTTTCAAATTACCGGTAATGCGGCCACCTTATCTATCACTCATACTTAGAGTGTGGTGCTGTGTTACACGATGAGCACTATCAGGCAGCTCTGAAATTAACAATTGAAAGCCGATCAATGTCTGGTGGTGCCAGGGAGAGTACAACCTAGATGTCAGCTTTTCAACACAATGGCAAGCTGAGATCTTTCGGAGAGGAGGGGCAGGAGAATTAAGCCTCAAAGTCCATATCTTCCAATGCTTTAAACCTGTTTTGCAACTCAGCTCCTTCTTGCTGAGCAATTTGAGTGCTCCCAAGATTTTCTTGGCAACGTCGCTTGCCCCAGCAACCAAAACAACTTGCTCGCCGTCTCTCGTCGCCACATAGAAGAGATCACAGCAGTGCTGCACACAAATTTTCCGGTGCGTTAGTAGTGCTATTTTATTAGGGTGTCTGCGGGAAAATGCAAGTGTCGCAACGTTGTTATTGTCAGCTTTTGTCAAAGCTTTGCGATGTTCCTTTCCGCGAAAACAGTGCTCACGTGAAATTTCAGGTGCTACCATAATTTTCCGGTGCTTTAGCGGTGTTATTTCGCTGGAATGTCTGCGAAAAAATGGAAGTGTTAAAACGTTTTGGCAGTCAGCTTTTGTCAGGGTTTCGCGATGCTTCTTTCCACAGCAGCAATGGGCGCGTGAAATTTCAGGTGCTACCATAATTTTCCGGTGCTTTAGCGATGTTATTTCGCTGGAATGTCTGCGAAAAAATGGAAGTGTTAAAACGTTTTGGCAGTCAGCTTTTGTCAGGGTTTCGCGATGCTTCTTTCCACAGCAGCAATGGGCGCGTGAAATTTCAGGTGCTACCATAATTTTCCGGTGCGTTAGCGATGTTATTTCGCTGGAATGTCTGCGAAAAAATGGAAGTGTTAAAACGTTTTGGCAGTCAGCTTTTGTCAGGGTTTCGCGATGCTTCTTTCCACAGCAGCAATGGGCGCGTGAAATTTCAGGTGCTACCATAATTTTCCGGTGCTTTAGCGATGTTATTTCGCTGGAATGTCTGCGAAAAAATGGAAGTGTTAAAACGTTTTGGCAGCCAGCTTTTGTCAGGGTTTCGCGATGCTTCTTTCCACAGCAGCAATGCGCGCGTGAAATTTCAGGTGCGAACATAATTTTCCGGTGCGTTAGCGATGCTCTTTTACTTGGTTGCCTGCTGAAAAGTGTGAGTGCCATAACGTTTTTACAGTCTGCTTGTGTCAATGCTTTACAATGCTTATTTCCGCAGAAGCAATGCGCTCGCGAAGCTACAAATGCTAACATAATGCTTGTCACAGTATCTTTCACACAAGAGAGGGGGAAATTACAGTTACTTACTTTGAAGATTGTGGTCGTTAGAGGGACTCTGTTTCGTAACTCGAGATCGCCGAAGTAAACACTGACGTTTAATTCCACTTCGTCCCCCAAGTCTTCCTTCACTGCCTTGAAGAATTCCGTGTAGAGACAAGAGAAGAGACAGATGTACACACAAACGAGGAAAATGGTAAGAGTCTTTTGCAGGCTGCGTTGTTTTCGCGATGTATTTATGATTATCTTTTTTGCGATGTTGTTTTGCGTTTTCGGTATTTGGTACCTCGCGAGCGCAGAGCAGAGCTCTTTGCTCACTTCACCAGGCTTATTTTTACGTGCCTTCCCCGCAGAGATTAACTCGTTGGGCTCAGACACGGGTTAGCGAAAGAAAATCATAGCAACAGTTTGCGGAAAGGGCATAAGTAAGACAGGGTTTAAGCATATTTAATAGTGCAGGAAGGCGCAAATCACGCTGCAAAAAACAGCGCGCTTTTACCTTCGCTTTTATCTTCCTCCAGCTTCGAAAAACCTTCAGAAAATACTATATCATAATATTATTTTTCAGAAAAACATTTTCAGGTTGAGTGGTTGTGGGTTGGTTGGCATAATGCCATTCGTCGTAAGTAGCATGCAAAACATCCAACCCGGTTTGTACTTGCCATAATTTGCGTGTCATATTGACTTTATTCCAGCCTGGGTAGCGGGCTTGAGCCTCGGGAATCCAAGTTGTGAATATATATATATATATAACCCAACCGATTGTAGAATATTGAAGTATCCACCTGAATTGAATTTTAGAGATCTGTACCTGCATGATAAGCTCACCCAATCAGTCAATATACGCATACCTCTAGGGTGGAGTGGGGAAAAAAAGGCAAGCGAAAATCGGGAAAACACAGTTTTATCACATGCATGTGCCTTAACGACATGCATATGGAGCGTTGTCGCCATTCACATGCCGTAGCACGTAATGGGCACCTAGAATAGGTTCCAACACAGTAATCACTCACCAATAAGAAATAGTAGCAATAAGAAACCA